>JBBPCW010251566.1:0-14000 GCA_037974425.1 Phenacogrammus interruptus
ACACACACACACACACACACACACACACACACACACACACACACACACACACACACACACACAAATGCACTCACACATACACACACACACACCCGCACACATTCTGCCATTATTTCATCACGTCTATTCATGAATATTCCAGCCACATTAGGAGAGAACTCAACATTTCTGATGTGTACAGAAGCAGATCTGATTAATACAGTAAAGAGAGAGAGAGAGAGAGAGAGAGAGAGAGAGAGAGAAGAGAGAGAGAAGAGAGAGAGTCACTGTGGGGTTTGATGTGTTGATAGGTAGAACTCATTTTCCCAGAAGCCCCTGGGCTCAGTGGAGTTGTGCCGGTCTGAGCTGGATCTCCTGAGGGTTGTATGGCAAACTATCAGCCACCTCTTCATTATCTGCCTCTCCACCAGGAATCTACATCACTTTATCTCTCCCTGCACCCCCCTCTCCATCTCTCTTTCTCTCCATCTCTCTTTCTCTCCATCTCTCCATCTCTCCCCCTCTCCATCTCTCCCCACTCTCCATCTCTCTTTCTCTCCATCTCTCTCCATCTCTCCATCTCTCCCCCTCTCCATCTCTCTCCCTCTCTCCATCTCTCTCCATCTCTCCCTCTCTCCATCTCTCTCCATCTGTCCATCTCTCCCTCTATCCATCTCTCCCTCTCTCTCTCCATCTCTCCATCTCTCTCTCCACCACGCCCTTTTCATCTCTCCATCTCACCACCTCCCTCTCTCCATCTCTCCATCTCTCTCCATTTCTCTCTCTCTGTCTCTGTCTCTCTCTCTCTCTCTCTCTCTCTCTCTCTCTGTCTCTTTCTCTCACTCTCTCTCTGTCTCTGTCTCTCTCTCTGTCTCTGTCTCCCTCTCTCCACCCCACCTCCTCTGTTTTATGGCACAGAGCCTTTTAATCAGAAGCAGGAGAATCTAAAGCCTTTTCCAATTAAGACCCCCTTCATTTTGGGAATCTTGGCTGCACCAACTTTTCTGACTTACAAAAGAGTTTAATCCGCGAGGCCTCGGCGGGGCAGGAGACCGGGGGGCGGAGTCAAATCAAAACGCTGCGTTTTTAGCCCCCTCTCTTTCCATTTTGGGATCCCGAGAGCCTGCGTGTATTTTTAACCCCAGTTTCATTGCAGCGCTCGCCTTCGCAGCAACCTGCACCATTACAGGGCCTCGGGAGCATGTGTGTGTGTGTGTGTGTGTGGGTGGGTAGTTTGATGCTAGTGTGTGTGTGTGCTGATGGTGATATGTGTGTGTTATATTTTATCTGCGCTCGACTATCACCTTCTCACCTTGAGATGCTCTGAGGCGAAAATTGGATGTGTGTGTTTTGGCTGAAGATGAGAAATATAGAAATGTGTTGGTTGATCTTCCAGAAAAGTGGTGCTTTACACTCTAAAATACAGTGAACTCACAAACACCTGACACACAAATACAAGTCTCAATCGCTTCGGCTCGCGTAACAAACACCAACCACTTAAGGCTGCTCAGGAGTTGAGACTGATGAACACACAGGAGCACAAACATCTACCGGACTTCTGGTCCTGCAGAGACACATCAGGTCTGTCTTTAGAGACCGACTCTCAATTTGTGTTGATCGTGAAGAAAGAAAAGTATCTCTCAGTTCTTCAACATTACACAGTTCCTCCTGGTTTACGGATCTCTGGACTAAATTTCCTTCTTCAGCAGGATCTCGATCCCAAACTTCTCCAGAACTGCTCCTGAATTCTCTCCAGTCCAGAGAAGAGCAGAGAGTTTAGAGAGGGATGTCTCGTCCTCCCCAGTCTCCAGATCTTTCTCCCATTGAGCTGCAGGACCAGCTGGAGACCCACAAGCTCCACATGATCCAGAACATCACACATTGGTTCTGCTGGAGAAGGTGCTGGGAGGGTTTGGACTCCAGTTCTTTCTAAAAGTTGCTGTTTTTGGAGTTTTGCTGAATATCTTCAGTAGAGTGTATGGAATTCCAGATTAAAAACACACTCTGGGGTTAGTAGAGTTTTATTCTTGATTAAATTTGAACTCAGTTGTGTTAAAGTGTATCTTCAGGAGAACTTCTGCCCTTTAAGCCTCCATCTTCCCCTCAGGAGAACTCTCAGGCTCTAGCTCAGTGACCCCCAGACCTGAACGACCTTAAATATAGTGTTCAGGAGCAGAACTTGCTCAAAACTATGATATCATGGCATTTAATTTGCAGCGTTAAACCTGGAATTAATGCAGTAAACTTCTCCGCCTGCTGGCTTTAGTTTAGTAACATCTAATATTCACTAATATTCACTAATATGTTTATTTATGCTGTGCTCAATATTCAGGTCTGTGAATTCTAAAGGAACAGTTTGCATCTCCAGATTTGCTTGAATATATTCTTGATACGCTTCTCATCGTCCCCCGTAGTGTAAAGTGTAAAGTGTAAAGAACATGCAATTCTTCCTCTTCGTTTAACCAACCCATTTAACCCATTTAACTAATTTAACTTATTTAACCCATTTAACACGTTTAACCCGTTTAACTCATTTAACTTGTTTAACTCGTTTAACCTGTTTAACTTGTTTAACTCGTTTAACTCATTTATCTCATTTAACTCATTTAACTCATTTAACTTGTTTAACTCGTTTAACTCGTTTAACTCATTAAACTCATTTAACACATTTAATCCATTTAACACACTTAAGTGAAGTAGTAGGTACTGTATACTGTGGGGACATTAACTTGCCCACAGGTACCTCAGTGGTGCCACCTGCACTGTTGGAATTCAAACCCATGACTTTCTGATTGCAGGGTGAACTCCGTAACCACTAAGCCACCGGCCGCCCCTTCGACAGGTTTCCTTAAGGAACGTACCGCGGTGTGAAAGGAGCATAGAACCCAGAAGCATAGAACCCATAGAACCCAGAAACATTAGTGTTACAGGCGACAGCATCGGCGTCGAGTCACTTTACCGCATCACTGTACAGCAGTTCTATCAATCCATCATCCGTCCTTCCGTTGTGTCTTTGCTGATCAAGTTAGTACCGTATAAGCTCTCTCTCCCCCTGGGAGAACCCCCAAAAAAATCAGATTTACATGTTTCTCCCCTCAGTGCTTCACAACCAATCGGCCAGGCATGCCCGGAAGTTTGCATCGTTAGTTTTGCACAACAAGCCTGAGGTTGGTAATAAGTATTGGAAGTTAATGGAAACTAATGTCCACTGATTCGACCCTGGAGCCGACCTGCTGGGTCCAAGCTGAGAGATTTGACAGCTTTGACAGGTGAACATTTTGTATGTATGGATTTCAAGACAAAATGACTTTGAATATTGACCAGAGGAACAGGGGAAAGCAAGATGATGAAGCTCACTCTACTGAAATAAATGACTTTCTTTGAAATTAGAAAAATATATACAGTAACCCCTCAGTTTCACGCAGATTTTCTCTAACGCAGATTTTTTCTGAGAACCGAACTGTATTACCTCCACGAGTCCAGCGGTGGCAGTAATACACTGAAAAGTTGTCAACCGCCATAAAAAGAAGAAGAAGAAGCTGCTGCAGCATGTAGCATGACTGCTCCGTGTCTTGTCCTCGTATTTTAGTGTTTTAGCCCCCCCCCCCCTTACTAATACTAAATAAACTGAGATTTCAACAGTTATCTCAGTTTATTTAGTATTAGTGAGCTGTGCTCTGTCTAAACATGTCGGTAGAGAGAGTTATTTCAACCTTTCTTTTGTGGACGAGTCTTTGCACGCTGCTAATGCTAAACCCTAATGCTAAAGTTTTTTTAAGCAATAAAATTTTCTGATTCTGATTATTTATTTAGCTTTCCATTTTTACTTTTAAAATGAAATTAAAGTCTTCTGGGAGCAGATTTGAAGCAGATTTAGGGTTTACACTATAAAGATAGGCAATTTTAGGCTTTTTTTTTAAACAAAAAACACCAAAATACGTTTTTTCACACCTGTGAAAAGCAGAGGATTATTGTATATGCTACTCTAAAAGAGGCTAATAATGTCTTTAGGACAGGCATGTGTGGGATTTTGATTGGCCATTTGGTTTCACAAGCAAAATGGAACTTTGGGGGATGTGAGCAAATGTAGAAACACCAAATGTCAAATCTGTAACTTGAGCAGTTCCTAAAATACTGAAATGTATCATTTGCAGCACCATCTGTGGCACCTATGGATAAAATTGCAGAAATCTGGTCTGCATCCAGAGACTGTGGTACTGATGCAGTGTGCCAGATGTTGCAAAATTTGATCCTGGCAAGAGAAGCACTAGAGTTTTGCGCTGATGTTGATTGACGCTACTCGCGCGATTTAGGGCTTCCCAGAAGCAACTTATCATTCAAATTCCATCACTTCAGGAAGGAAAACACCCACCCAGGAAGACAAATCTCTTATTCTGTGTCCCAATACTTTTGTCCCGAGATCTTCTGTCTGAGTAAATGAAATCCATGAATAAAGAACTGGTGAGAAAAACATAAGTGGGGATGAATTTAAGATTGTGTTCAGAGTTTGTATTTTAATGTGAAGAGAGACTTAGCTTTTTCTCGATTTGCTTCTCGTTTCTGCAAATCTCTGTCGATCTAAGTTGCCGAAGCTATAAAGATTGGATAGAGGGATAATGAGCAGTCCGGCCGAGGAAGATCTGAGAGCATGAAAGGCTTGTAGGTGTGTAGAAGATCTGACAGATGAGAAGTAGAGAGGTTGTTAGGAGGCCTGTACATGAGCAGCAGACCTTTGAACTGGATGAGGATCTTTACAGGAAGCCAGTGAAGGTTTGGGAGGACTGGTGTGAGGTGGTGGTGCGACTGGGTGTGAGTGAGAAGTGGATCATCTGAAGTATGTCATCCAAAGACATGCTGAAGTAACTCTACAGCTCGACATGGTTTGACATGAGTGTGTGATTGGTTTGCTGTTAATTAGCGGCTGAAGGCTTGTCTTCCATTCTACGTTTACGGCGTTCGTCAGACACTCTTATCCAGAGCTCGTGTTGTCCACATCTGTTCTTCAGCCCTGTAGAGCTAAACTGAAATCAACATCTGCTTTTAATCAATCTACTGCCAGCTGAGTTCCACAGACCCTGTCAGAAAGGAGTCAGAAGTTCATAAACAAGCAAGGACAATCAGTTTTTTTTTATAAATGGGAAAACATGAATAAGTGATAAACGAGAGGACTAGTTGGTCATCAATGTTCCCCTTGAAAAGGGGGGTCTTCAGGTGATGCTTGAGGACAATGAGGGTCTCCAGATCTGATCAGAAGAGGGAGTTTGTTCCACCACTATGGGGCAGAGACCGAGAAGAGTCTTGATGCAGGTCTTTCTCTTCTATAGTAATAATAATAATAATAATAATAAGACTGTGAAGAGTCTTGGTCTTCCTCTTCTTTTGAGCAGTGGAGACGAGTGCTGCTTGAAGCTCTGAGAGGACCAGAGTGGCACTGTTTGATCAGAGCTGATAACTAAGGAGGTGCAAGTCTGTTTTTGGTCTGGAAGGCAAGAGTGAAGGTCTTGAACATTCGAGCTGCAGCTCAACTGTAAAGCTAAGCTGAGCCGTGACTTTAAACTGAGAAACTTCATGGTTGATGGGTTTTCAGGTGGCCAGTGATGATGCTGACCGCTGTTCACTCTCTACGTTGCCATTTTTGACGCTCCCTAACTTTGCCTTTTCTTCAAGATTTAAAGGATGAAAATGACTGATGAAGCGTGGGCTGAGACGTTGCTCTCAGGGCTGAATCACTGGGCACACGTCAAAAAAAGTGGAAAGAACTGGAACACCTTCAAAATGACCACTCACAGACCATAAATAACAAAATGACATGATTTATACATATGAGCTGGCAGTTTGTATGGTGGTCTGCTGATACCCCTTGGATTGGTTGTCAATTTTCTAAAAATAGCCTAAAAACATGTTCTAATAAAACCAGTTCTTGAATTTTATGTAATTTTTGTTAGCTTTTTTGTTAGCTAATTTCAATTTGTTGATACTTTCACTTACATTTTCTTAAGACAATGTCAAAGGCTGTTTGCAGGCTAGGCTTTTTTACACTTACATCAAAAATGTAAGAATAATAAGAACAATAAAGTTTTCTTTTAAATGAATCCACCTGTAAAGAAACGTAGCAAAAAAAAAATGTGTGCGAGGCAACCAGTGTGCGGTAAAAACAAATCTGTACAAATACTTGGAAATAATTGAGCAAAGTGAATTTCTTTGTGAGCATTTTCGGTCCAAAAATCTAAACTGAAACTGAAAGCGCCTGTAAGTGGTTTACAGCAGGTTAACCAACTGACCCACCAGAGCTACGAATAAAATACTAAAAGGTGTTTATAAAGAGTATCTGTATGTGCAGTGATGTTTATAAGGGCTCGTGTCTGTAGGTACTGAACAGGTTTATAAAAATGACAACAGATTCTTTTAAAAACTTTTGCTCTGCCGCCTCTTGATAAAACAGATGGGGTGCCTTGAATCTTTAAACGTGATTTCCTTAGTTTTGGCTTTTCAGAGTCACTGAACTTCAAAACAAACTTTCTTTTGTTGTATTGAAAGCATTTGTCTTACTATTTGTCTCATCAACTGTGTGTAGATTTTTAAACTGAGCGGATGGTCAAGTTGTGGCAGAATAAAGATTTGTGGACGTTTGGCCGTGAAAAGAATCAAACTTCAAACACCGACCGTGTTTTGGCAGACCGGCCACATTTGGGACGAGGGCTATATTGCGTAAACTTGATTTCTTGCCAGGCTCCTGCTTCGGGGAGACAGCGTGTGATGTGAGCGTGGCCATTAAATGGAAGCCTTGTGTTTTGAGCCTTGGGTTTCAGTGCTTGCGATTTTGCTCCGAGAGGTTTAGGAATGTGATTACAGGGTGTCGGTGGATGCCGTTCCCCCGCTGTGGCCACACGCTATGAAGCTTTCACTTTCTCACAGATTAATCTCAGCTGCACCGTGGGCCATCTGCTGGCGCTGTCTACCCGAGTCTCCGCCGCTTCGGGCCGGCAGCAGCTAGATTAAAGTTGGGCGCCCGACTTTGTCCCGGGATGCAGAGAGTTAACCGAGACGGCGGCTCCGGAGCCAGACAGTGTGAGACGCTGGAGGATTCACCCGCCACAACCCCTCTGGGTCTGGGGAGCTTAGAACAAAAGAAAGGGATTTGCGAGGGGGGGGTGGTGAAGGGCGAGAAAAAGGATGAAAAGAGGGTTGACTAGAGGAGACATAGAAAGAAGCACTTTGGCCTTGCATCAAAACTGGTCGTTGGCTCCTCTAAAGCCAGTTTCCACCAATTACATCCATGTCACTGTGTGCCGAGTCTTCCAGAGCCTTCAGAGGGCTTCGCTCACTATGTCTTTGTCTAACCGTCTCCCTCTCAGCCTTTGTTCCCCTCTCAGCCGCCTCGGTTCGAGATTCCTTTATTGGCTTAGGCCTGTCGAGTGCAATGGCGCATAAAGAGATGATGTAACAGATTATACTGTAATTCTTCTACAGTAACACGCTTGGAACTGGGAGATATTGGAAATACTGCGAAAATGATTACGTACATCAGTACTAGATCAGCCCACATCCCAGAATCCACACATCCACACCAACAATGATCCCAAACCTGCTGAACAGATATGACTGGGGGACGCGGAAATAGATGAGAGGTGACCTAGTTGCTCTCAGTCAGTTCTGTGTGAAGAAATGTAGTAAATCACTCGAACTAACTGGATAGACGAGGCTGTTTTTACAGTAATGATAACTTCTCCTAGTTAAGGATGCTGTTCTTCATATCACTTGTAAAGAAAAGTTCTGGTTTGCTCACAGTGGCACATTTAACATCTGTGCAAAAGATAGTCATATGTGTGTTGGACACATGCATCATTAATATCGCGAAGCATTAGGGGCTACATGTATTAGACTCTTTCTCTTCGGGCCAACCTGAGGAGGATGGGTTCCTCTTCTGAGTCTCGGTTCTCGGTTTTGCAGTGACCTCCCAGTTTAACGGGGAACTGGAGTTGCGTTTTCAGACACGCATGGATTTTTTTTGGAGAACGAACTCGTGTTACGCGGAAATCCCCTCAATAACGCGAAAACTGCAAATATCCTCCACTTTTTATTTGCTATTTTGTGGCAATAAATATATTTTTTCGGGATGATTTCACAAACGGGGACTCAGGGCAGGCTGTAGCCGACCTAGAAGCACTTTTTACGAATTCCACACCAGAAGAAGTGTGATTTCTCCGCGGGGAAAGCACTCAGACACTTCAAACTCCACAGTTCGGTAGATCTCCAGGAGAACTTTCAGCCCTCATTTGTTATTTTAGCTCCAGTAGATCAGGGGTTATTCCCTGAAAACCGTTCACCTCACCGCCATGTCCCAATACTTTTGTCCTAAGATCTTCCGAGTTGCATATCTCAGCGGGGAATTTAAATTCGAATACGGGATTGAGCTCAAATCAAAAGCGGGTGATTACTGTATATAAATAAAGTGGAACTGAATGTAACTGGAGGCAGGTGTTGAAGAGGTTGGGGGGTTTTCTGAGGTTTGTTTTGTTGATTCGGGGAGTTTCAGAGTTTAGATTCGTATGATTTGTCTGTGGGTGGGTGGTGAGTGTGGATGTTGGGGGGTGGTGGATTTTGGAGATCTGGGGCTGATCATGAAACATTCAGGGATTCAGCCCTGGACAATTGAGCCTCACGACGCTGCTGCACCAGAGAGACCAGTTCACTCTCGCATCAGACGTCAAACTTTAATAAACCCCAGAAGAGCTTGAGCTGCTCAACTGATCTCGGCCCACTAACTGACCAAACACCAGGGAACCAACTTCACGCTCCAAAACTGGCCCTTTGAGCACCAGATAAAGGTCCAAATAAGCCCAAATGAACTCTCAGGCTTGTTCTTTCATTACGTAAAGAAATAATAAATGAGAAAACAGCCCACCGCTAGCGTAGCGTGTTTCTGTAGATTGAGACAAATGTTTCATTGTGTTTTTAAAAGGAGCTTTAATTGAGAAATAACAGGTTTTCTTATTTGTACCCCCCCTCCCCTCGTAATACAGCCTAACCATGTCTGCACACAGGCTGTATCTTAGCCCACACACTACATTAAATACATGTTCAGAACAGTAACTGCTCCATTACTGGGTTGATCTGACACTGTTTAGGACGGTGTCTGTGGTTTAAGCCCCCACCCGGCAATTCAAACCCGCTACGCTCGCAGGCTGACATGATCACTTGTGATGGGTGTTATACACATACAGGGAGTGTGTCTGTGGGTGTGTGTGGGAGAGAGAGAGGGAGAGAGAGAGAGAGAGAGAGAGAGAGAGAGAGAGAGAGAGAGAGGAGGCTAGAACTACACTGTAAGTTCTATAGTGAATGGAATGTGTTTGGAGTCTCGGCCAGACGTTCACATGCATTCCTTTTGCTGCAGAAGCTTCAGTTTCATTCTTTCTGTGTCACCTGGCAACCCGCCTGTCTAGGGACTCTTATTTTGACAATCTAATGGAAATTGTAAAGAAGCTTCAGACGGAACTGATGTTTATGATCGTGTCCAAATCCAGTTTTCCTGTCTTCGAAGGTCGTCCCGGCTCTCGTAATTATTCAGGTGTGTGTTTTGTGTGTGACCTCAAATTAACCAATCAGAATGCTTTGCAACCTCCCCTTTAAAAGGAGGGGGTGAAGCTGTGCGGTTATTAAAGGCGTGTTTTGATCCGAGGAAACAGACCCTCATACTTCACCGCCTCTGTGTTTATACTGAACTTTTTCAGAACACTCTTTACAGCCTGGTGTGTTCATCAGTACAGAATTCTGATAATAGGGTTCTAATGACACGGTTTAGTTAAACAGTCTGATTACATGAACCAGCCAGTTGTCTACACATTTTATTTGTTAAATTAATAAAATGAAAAAGCATCAGTGTACTCCGTGCACTCTGGGTCTGTGTTCGTAACAAGCGTCGTGTGTACATACGATTTTAAAACTCATTGTTAAATATTGTTTAATAAAACGTATAAATAGTATAAATGCTCCCAAACACGCCTGATTTAAAAAGCTCCACTCCTACGAGCGGAAACACACAAAAACACCTCGTTTTAAAGAGTAATGCATTCATTACATGTGAGTAATGAATGCACTGGTATGAAACCAGAACAAAAGTGAAAAATAGAGCCCCTAGTATATTTGGAAACAGCTGTATCAGTTCTAGTGAAGGTTGTCCTGGATTTTAATATATTTTTTAGTGAGAAAAGGCCAGTAAAATAAGATTCACAGTGTTTCACAGAGTCTAATGATCCTGACAGCAGTGCCCCCCCCCACACTGAAACCGAACAACAGCACGACTTTCAGATCAAACAGAATACAGGATTCAGAGAAACCCGTAACTGCGTCGGTTTGTAACTTTTGCCCAAAGACGAAAACATTCTGGAGCTCAAATCAGACGCCTGAGAAAAACAACACAAACCTAAAACCCTAAACCTGCCTCACCTCAGAGGACTTTGTGTCTCACCTTATTTTGCTTTAGTCGTATTAAAAGTAGCGGCTTGGCGGATTTTGGCTCTGGGTGGGTAGAAGGACGTGAGCGCAGTGGCAGATAGCAACATTTGCCAAGCAGAGATCAGAGGGTTCAGAAATCAAGGTGGAGTTTGTGATGATTTTAATTGGCCGTGATACGAGGACAGCACTCGCAGAAAACCAATCAAATCTCAGTTTATTATCAAATGCAGCTGAATAAACTTTTCCCACCATTAGACTGAGCGGGTGTGGGATATGGGACCTGAGTCCTGAGCCGGTTAAACCGCTGGACGGTCCCAGATCACACGTCCTTCACCCTGGGATTTTAGGCCCCCCCCCCCCGTCTGGTGTGTTGTCATGGCGATGGGAGTGATGCTGTGGTCCTCCAGTAGATCCACAGAACAGATCAAGGTCATCGGCGCGGAAACACGAGCCGAATTTTGACACTCACAGATTAAGCCTCTGACAGCTGACACTGCGGCCAGAAATCTGTTTAGTCCAGTTCTAGACTTAATCTCTTCCAGGAATCTGGAGTCAACACCACATAATCTTCAGTGACGCTGACCTCGGATCAGTCAGTGGCTCTCAATATTCTCTCCATCTGCTGCACACCTGACCACTTTAACCATCTACACCGGCGGCCTGGCAGCGCAGCCCCTTACCCCCACCAGCCCCCCGGACCCTCCCCCCGCCTCCCTGTATCCTCCACCAGTCCCCTGGACCATCCACCCGCCTCTCCTCACCTCCACCAGCCCCCCGGACCCTCCACCCGCCCCCCAGACTCTCCACCCGCCTCCCCTCACCTCCACCAGCCCCCCAGACCCTCACACACCTCCCCCCACCTCCACCAGCCCCCCGGACCCTCCACCAGCCTCCCCGGACCCTCCACCAACCCCCAGGACCCTCCACCAGCCACCCCGGACCATCCACCAGCCCCCACGGACCCTCCACCAACCCCCAGGACCCTCCACCCACCTCCCTGAACCTCCACCCGCCCCTCTGACCCTCCACTCATCCCCCCGGACCCTCCACCTGCCACCCAGACCCTCCACCAACCCCCGTACAGGTTAATCAGGATTTACGGTTCACAGAAGTTTTTTGTCCAAGTTCTTCTTTCCTTCTTTCTTTTCTTTTCTCCTTCTCTGTTTTGAAAGACACACTTTTTGTCTTTTAGTTTTCTTTGCACTTTCATCCTGTCCTTCTTTTGTATTTTTTCTTGATTGTAAATTTCTTTCCTTCCTGGAATTCCCCAGAATCTGGTGGTAAATGTTGTTTGCTGGTAAACATTCCGCTCCTCCTTAAATTAGTTTAATTACCTTTAAATTCTGGGTCAAACTGAACGTTTAAACTGAACATCAGGAAACTTCCCGCTCCTCCAGAACCAGCGCCGAATCCAGAAGGTTCTGTTTAATAGAACTGAAAACACACCAACACACACACTAACACACACACACACACACACACACACACGCTCACTCATGCGTACACACACGTTCCTTGGCATCTCATCCTTCTCTCTTTCGTCACCACCCCGGGCTCTCCATCCATCTCGCCTCTCTCTCTCTCGCTGCTGTCTGAGTGGAGGTGGCTCGCCCCTCTCTCTGTAATAGTGTGGCTTATAGCTGGCGTGGAGATGAGGGGAGGCCAGTATTGATGGCTGTTCTGGTGACAGGGAAGACGGAGGTTCTCTATTATTAGTGGGACAATAACAACAACAACACGCCGTAATTGAACGAAAAGCGCCCGCAGCACCTCGACCTGCCGGGACACGAGATCACACCCGCACCGGATTCTACTGTGTACGCGTGCGCGCGCCTGTGTGTGTACGTGTGTGTTTGAAGACATTGGACGTACGTGGTTGGCGGGGGAGACGGAAGCTCCTGGAAAAATAGGCCATTTATATTTAGTCTATTGTACAGAATACACAAAATTAAAAAGGGCGGCATTTATGTGTGTGTGTGTGTGTGAGAGAGAGAAGAGAGAGAGAAAAGAGAGAGAGAGAGAGAAAAAGACAGAGAGAGAGAGAGAGAGAGAGACAAAGAGAGAGAGAGACAGAGAGAGACAGAGACAGAGAGAGACAGAGACAGAGAGACAGCAAGAGAGAGAGAGAACCAGAGAGACAGAGAGAGAACAGTGGATGAACTTGCAGGTGTTGTTTTTTTATTCTCAGTAATTTGGGAGAAGCGACGGCTCTGATAAGGAGTTTTTCGACTCTGACTGAGACGTGGAGGAGCCGTCCATCAAAAGACGAGGCAGAGACAGAGGGAGCGTCGTTATAAGTCTTCACACACTGCTCCCCTCAAAGCGCCGCCGTGTTTATCTCTCGCGCTGAACACTCGCGCGCAAGAGGCGCGGCTGGTAAAGCATCTGCGACTGTGAAGGAAAGAAAACGGCTGTTTTAACTTTAAAACAAGTTCCTGGGAAACGTGGCAAGTAGAAAAGCACCGGGAGATCCGAACCCTCCCTCTAAATCAAACACCTTCAGAACGAGGAGACACCTTCAGAACCAGGAACCATCCTCAGAACCAGGAGCCACCATCTAAATCAAACACCTTCAGAACCAGGAGCCACCTTCAGAACCAGGAGCCACCTTTAGAACCAGAGCCACCCTCAGAACCAGGAGCCACCCTCAGAACCAGACGCCACCTTCAAAACCAGGAGCCACCTTCAGAACCAGGAGCCATCTGCAGCACCAGGAGCCACTGTCAGAACCTGGAGCCACCTTCAGAACCAGGAGCCATCTGCAGCACCAGGAGCCACTCTCAGAACCAGATGCCACTTTCAGAACTAGACGCCACCCTCAGAACCAGAGGCCACCCTCAGAACCAGGAGCCACCTTCAGATTCAGGAGCCACTTTCAGAACCAGGAGCCTCCCTCAGAACCAGATGCCACCTTCAGAACCAGACGCCACTCTCAGAACCAGGAACCACCTTCAGAACCAGGAGCCACCTTCAGAACCAGACGCTACCCTCAGAACCAGGAGCCATCTTCAGAACCAGGAGCCACCCTCAGAACCAGACGCCACCTTCAGAACCAGGAGCCACCTTCACAACCAGGAGCCACCTTCAGACCCAGACGCCACCTTCAGAACCAGGAGTGACCCTCAGAACCAGGAGCGACCTTCAGAACCAGGAGCCACCCTCAGAACCAGGAGCCACCCTCAGAACCAGGAGTCATCTTCAGAACCAGGAGCCACCCTCAGAACCAGACACCACCTTCAGAACCAGGAGCCACCTTCACAACCAGGAGCCACTTTCAGAACCAGACGCCACCTTCAAAACCAGGAGTGACCTTCAGAACCAGGAGCCACCTTCACAACCAGGAGCCACCTTCAGAACCAGACGCCACCTTCAGAACCAGGAGTGACCCTCAGAACCAGGAGCGACCTTCAGAACCAGGAGCGACCCTCAGAACCAGGAGCCACCCTCAGAACCAGACGCCACCTTCAGAACCAGGAGCCACCTTCAGAACCTCTATCTGTCTATCTACACACACACACACACACACACACACACACACATATATATATGTATAGAGATATACAGTA
>JBBPCW010251591.1:0-13996 GCA_037974425.1 Phenacogrammus interruptus
CTCTCTCTCGCTCTCCCTCTCTCTCTCTCTCTCTCTCTCTCTCTCTCTCTCTCTCTCTCTCTCTCTCTCTCTCTCTCCTTCTCACTTGCTCAGTCACACAGAGAGACCACACTGAAGGATGCTAGTATAGTTAGCTCATTTATCACATACTAGGGATGGACCATGTAGAAGAAATATGAATCATGATGCTTTCCAATCCATGCTAAAATGGAGCAGACACAATGTGCTACGTATTTAACACCTGAAAATGTATTACAGTGGGCAAAGAAATGGGTTATTCCTATTTAATAATATGCTGTATTATAAGTCTGCATGTGTTATAAAACTCCAGATATATACCCTCAAGAGAGCTCATCCCATTGGCTAGGCCTTCAGGAGATGGGCTGAATGCCTTATATGTTAGATTAACTACAAACATAAAAAGATGTCCAGCACAGTTTGATGGTTCTCCTCCTCAAACACATTCACTAAACCTGACAAATAACTGATGAGGTGAACCAGGTGTTTCTGAGCAGGGAATTCACCAAAACCTGCTGGATCACGACCCTCCAGGACTAGAGTCCGTCACCCCTGCTCTAGACCTTCTGGAAGATCTATATACTATATCTATATCAGTGACTGTGAATATGAGTCAAAGCTTAACCAGGTTTCAATCAACTCTATACTCCTATTTATTTAATTTAATATAATTTACATTTATTTCATTATTACTATTATTTATGTAGCTAAATTATGTATTTTTCAGGTTTTTGTTTTTCAGTTGAATTATAAGTGTGTCAGTATGTAATTCAATAAATCCTGATGTGTCCAAAGTCAATAAGTAATTGTGTTAATACTTAATACTGAACAAAATATTTGTGATATTATTAGTTTTCCCCTATCTGTGCAGAGCCATACATTCAGCATTAACATACTTTTTGAAGTCACACCAGGTTGTTGGCAGAAATGAGTAAAAATGCTATTTTTTCTTTTCTTAACTTTTGTTTTAGTTTTGACATTCAAGCTGGAACTGAAGGCTTAGCTTTCAGTATCTATTTTCTTCATTGTTCCGTTTTTGTGCATCACTACATCTAATTAAACAGGACCAAAGCTCTCCAGGACTCAGGGATCATTCAAACTCCCACTTTACCGACAACAGCTTAAAAGAGTTTTAAAGAAACATTTGGTCGGTGCTCTTTATGCATTAACTGAACCCATGACACACTGAGTGTCCAAAACATTCACACATTACTTCAAAAGAGGGAGTTTAGCAACTTTATGATGCACCCAGTGCTATCACACTCGTTCCGTTGTGTCCACACAGCTTGTATAACATCCACAGAAAATCTATGACCAGTAGAATGGGAGGCTCAGTAAGTGCACATAAACCACTTCTAATGTCTAACGTTGGCTAGAAGGGTAATAAATTGGAGCTTGAAATATTTGTGCGACCCCACAGGGACAAAGACGGGTTTGGTCTTGTTAGGACTTTGTGTTCAAAACTCACTTTTAGGTTCTCACAGCCCAATTTCACAGATTTCACCCTGTAATTTCATCTTCTTTCATTACCCTCTTCTTTCATCTTTCTGTTTACTTTATTCTATTACCCTGTATATAATTACCATAATTTGGAAGACTGGATTCACACACCCCTGCTCCAAGAGCCACTAGGTCCACAGTTGGGAGAAAATGGGAAATAAACTGCGATTTAGGGCTCAGATTTGATGACGTTGTGTTCAGATAGAATTTTGTCTGGACTGACTCGGGCACAGACACAAGTGCCATTCTGAATCTGTACTAGACCAAAGTTTTAGCCCCAATTAAAGCTCTAGGGTACACCCCCCAGCACTGGAACTGCGTCCTCTGGAGTGCTTTAGCTTTAGCCAATACCTTTGTGTAAGTTGAAAGTGAATACTCTGATATTATTCACTGTTAACACCCTTGATTTCAAAAGGATTTACTGGATGAGCAGATGTCTACAAACTTTTAAACATGTAGTGCTTAGAAAATGCTTAGAAAACTGTTGCATTACTTATCAAACCGTGCAAGACGATATCAAATCATCATATTGCCTACCCCGGAAAGATACAGTACTCCAGTTGTTTATAATAATTTAGCCAGTTCTTTATTTTGATCTGCCTCTCAGCCTTATGTGGTTCGCCAACACCATGTAAGAAGCGCCGCGCTTGGCTCGCTTGCTTTGACTTGACAAGTGTTGCAAATTACAATGGATCTGACACCATTAAGCAGGGAGGTAGCAATCTAGCTTACGCTGAAGCAGCCCGACAGACGAAGCGAAGCTTTGAGTTCCGCTGGGAAACATCAAACGCGCACATGCTCATTGTATGTCCCCACGCTAGGCGAAAGGAGCTCATTAAAATATCACGAAGGGGAAAAAAAAAAAACATGCTAGCGCTCTCCAAGCTTTCCTGCTCGTGTTTAGACATCAAGTTAAGCCCACTATTAGTGCTTATTAAGTCCTTCTCTGATTTTGCTAATATATTCACGCAGGCTGCGAAATCTTGTCTTATTATTACACCTCCACATCAAAGACGCCACCACCATCCCGCAAACGCTCAGCCCAATCTTGAAGAGAAAACGAGGTAAATCGTTCTGTGCTAATGTGCCATTTAAATGCAAAGAGCTATTCCGTTAGAGCCAGTTACTGCATCTGCATGCTCAGGATCAGGCTCTTCAGATGTATCTCATTGTGTCTGAGGAGAGATCGTGCTTTCTTAACCAAGGAACCTTTGATCTTCTGGTCCATCTAAAAATGGGAAGTCTACCTGACCTTGGATTTTCAGGTACTGGGATTATGATTAATGTTGTTCAGTCAGGTGAGTTCATTATTCAGCAAGTATTGTACAAGTGCCTGTTTCCCAGACATAGATGAAGTCTACTGAATGTGACTGAAGAATTACCCTTTGATAGTCTAGGCCTCACCTGGGTCTGGAGATACAGCAGTCTATAGTTAAACAGTGCCTTACTGACTGTTATGGACTAATAAACACATTACTATAATGATTTTTAATAAAATAATTGCCAATGTTTAGTAAATAGCATTAACTTTACCAGTCCTAGTACTTTACTAGTCCCCCCCCCGGTCCTCACCTGGCAGGCTATGATGTATGTCACCTTGATATTTTAGAGAAATATCCAGTTCATGAAGTTTTGGTCGCTACCCCAGACTGAGTTTCACTTTCGTTTTGTTCATTTTGAGCTTGATGAACAAAACGAAAATACAGCTTGATATATATATATATTCACACACACACTACCAGTCAAAAGTGCTGTACATTAGCAATTATATAAAACACACATCAATGGCAATAACACCACAATAAACATACAGTACTATTAACAGTATCTCACTTTATTATTTAAAAGCTAAAGAGTAATTAGGTTTTGAAATGAAGCAAAAGAATCAGACTGCCTAATATTCCATAAAGTCAGGGCACGAGTAGCAAAAGCACAGTCCCCTTTCCATTTAAGGTTAGCAATCCTTGACCTGAGGACCTTAGAAACCTCAAACTTATATATCAAGTCACAAATATAGTCTGGGGCTTCACCATGTAGGGCTTGATAAGTTAACATTAATATCTTAAAATCCACTCTAAACTTTACCGGAAACCAATGTAACGCGGCCAGCACGGGAGTAATGTGGTCACAGCACCTAGACCTTGTGTGTCTTTTGACTGGTAGTGTATGTGTATATATATAAATTAATTCATATCTTATTATCTAATACATTGGAAAAGTCCTAAAAGATCATATTTCACCTGTAGTCCATTTTGAGCAGATAAGAAGAGTGTTACAGAATACATCTGATCCTGTCCTTGTCTGTGCAGAAGCTTTTGTTTTATTATTTACAGGCACCTGTGATGAGTTCTCACATTGCAATTAGCAGGGAAATTAGCAGAATACATTTCAGTAAAATTAGGGAATATGTGAAATGCTTTACAGATGGAACAAAAATACATCCAGGTTTATATGCCATATACTGAAAAGTTGAGTTGGACTTGCTGAAGTTTCACATAAACATTAAGAGCGCTGTTTGGGCTGTGCCCATTCAGAGAGGAGGCGCAGACGCAGACTTCCACTCTTTTATTTATGTTCAAAACAAAGGAAGCACGATGGCCAGAACTCAAACCAAGAAGAAACCTGAACGAACGAAACCCAAAGCTACTGTGAGGGTGAACAGACAACCTAAACTGTGAAACTGTGGAGCTTAAATACAAAACCAACAAAGGACTGGACTTAACCAAAACACAAAACAAGAGTCAATCAACCCAGTGTTTTAACTTAAAAGTCCCTTAAATCCCACCGACTAGGGATGTGACATGTGCTTAGGAGGCAAAAACGATATTAGCTCTTTAAAATGTTAGATAAAAGTACAAGAGAACCACTCAGAGCCATAGTGTGTCAAATGTGACCTAACTTTCTGCACCTAAAATGACTTCGAAAATAGAAAAAAGGACAAATACTCAAACTGAAGATGTTTTACTACAAAATAAAAAAGGATTTTTCCATTCAAGGCCTGTTTGACCAGCTTAAATCTAAAAGCAATTGTCTGATCAGCAGTTTGCTGTCATTAAGTCATGTAGATTAAAAGTCTGAGGCTCAACACTCACTTTCACTGTAATCATACATAATCACTCCACCAGTAAAACTGAATATGGGGATAACGGCCTCTCTCTCGCTCTCTCTGCAGTTCCTCCTCATTCACATGCTGACCGTATGCCGGTGTGGATCAATAATATTGAGCTAGTAGTGCCCAATAAACTAAGCTGTTGTCTCAATTGGAGTCTCTTTAGCGGCTTTGAAGGAATTGAGCCCTCCAGATAAGTGCCGAGGCTGGACGTCTACTCTCAGTGAAATGTCAGCACCAAATGTCGCCAACTTGTCTGCTTTCTTCGGTCATTCTTCAGATCCGGCAGACATATCTGCAGGCTCTTACAGGGGACAGAGTCAAGGCGACACATGGATATCAGCTGGGGGATTGCAAATGCTTTGATTGGAAAAACAAATAACAAGCAGTAGAAAGAAGCAGAGTGAACAAGGTTCTACTGACATGCTCACCCAGAACACCACTTCTAACGACCACAGATTTTCAACATTCAAGATTCACGATTCTTTACATGTCACATGCATAGTTATACAAGTACTTTTAAATGTAATTTAAAATCCAAACATATAATATTTCTGATTAAATAAAAAATAGAAGAATAAATAGAAGTAAATTAGAAAAAAGCATAAAAGTAAGTACAACTTTAAAAGTTATTTAAACACAAATCTTAACATTTATAAAACCCAAATCTAAAGAAAGTTAAACAAGAGCCCACGTAATTCAGACAGAGAACAACTATCAAAACAAGAGCCAACATGCTGACTGACTGAAGGGACATCGTGATTAAAAAAGACAAAACCTGGTAAATTGGCTTGATCCATGATTGCTTAGGAGTGTTTCACTTTGGAAACATTTTCACAAACAGTGGAGTCTTTTTCAGTGGCTTTCAATAGAAAAGAAGCATTAAAGCCTTACAAACCTTTTGCAGCTGATGTTGGTACACACAAAAGTTTAATTTGAAGTGGTTAGGTGACCTGCACCATGCGATTTGTTTTCTTGTTCAGCTCAAGATTAGCATTAAAAAACAGTTTGTGTTTTTGGTGTAGTTTGCTTCTGCTAGAGGCGCCAAGCTCGCTAGTTAATGGGAGATCACTTTCAAAAAGGTCAACTGTCAGAGTTTGCTGTCTGCTCCCCCATCCCCCCAGCCCCACAGGCAATTTGCATGATGGCAATTCATATTTCAGAAAGGGGCCATCACCTACAATTTCATACTTAATTTTCCCCATGAATTTTCTGTGGCTCTATACCAAAGGCAATCGTAATTCATTTTTACACAACATTTTTCCGTTCTCCTTTTATCCCTCGGTACTTAGACTCAGGCCACGGTGGGTGGGAGTCGGGGTGGTGAGGTAAACTGCTGTAGGCTGTAAAGGCAGATACAGGGCAGACCATCACAAACAGTGAATCTGAAACAGCCTCGTTCCCATATGCACTGGCTTCCCAATTTGTTACTGGCTGCCTCTGCTGCTTCACTTGGGGAATGGGTTAAACGCAGGGAAAGAATTTCACGCTGTGGTGTTTTCATGTATTAAAGAAGACCAAGTCCTTTACATTTTCCCATCGCTCTCTCTTAAAGGAAGAAACATAGCCTGAATGACAAACATTTGCATTATTTTTTTTTAAACAAAGATTATTATTTATTCTTAATCTATCCCATTTCATCTTTTTTTTCTATAGGAAGGCATTATGGTTTGCTATTGTTCACTGGTCAGAACAGTTGTTAGATTAATGAAATACTTAATTAATTACTTATAGCTTTATTAACTAGTGCGAATTACATTTTCTTTTTCTGGTGTTAACTTTGTCTGGGTGCCCAAGGGTACAAAGTTCAAGTATCACATGTTTGTGCACATCTCAGCAAGAACAGGGAGGAGATTTAATAAGCATAGACCTGTCCAGGACCCCAGCGACTCGAGAGTGGAAAGAGCCTGAGAGCGAGGGGAAAAGCCTCGAGCTCAGGATCATCGCTACTTTGTTTAAGTGAATAAACAATGAATGCCGGTCATCGTTCATGCTTTTTCAGCGGAAAAAAAGTAGCCTGCTGCGACTTGCTGCCACTTGCTTATGCAAGCAAGCCTCCCATTAATTACATCCTATATCATGCACGCTTTCACGGCTGAGTTAGAAAGTTTGGGGCTTTTTTGAAGTTCACACTCACTGTTTTCCCCACACGTCAGGGATTTGTGTCAAATGAGCCCACATTTATCCAAGTGCAGCATATTTACAGCAAGGTTAGTCCACATCACTGACTAAAAAAGCTATTGTACTAAATTATACAGCAAGAATAAATGCACAGCTGATGGACATGGATTCATAGAAGATTAGTTCAGAAACAATTCAGCACATCAAGTCTAAAACATTTCCTTCAGATTATTTTTCAGCAATACAGTATTAGTTTTAAAGGTACACCAAAAAATCTGTTGTGGAATTAGAGCTGACATAATTACTTGATTATAATTGTTTACTTGATTAAAAGATTCATATTGTTTCTCCATTTACCAGAAAATAGTAATTTCTTTAAAATGGCAATAATAAAGGACTATGCAGATCATCATAAAGATGTTTTCAGTCTGAACATTCCATTTGTCGTACATGAACACACCACAGCACAGCAACAGCATGAAATTCAACCTCTGTATTTAACCCATTCACCAAGTGAAGCAGGGGGCAGCCAGGAACACGGCGCCCGGGGAGCAGTGTGTGGAGACGGTACCTTGCTCAGGGTGCCTCAGCGGTGCCTAGCGGTCTTGGGAATCGAACGCGGACTTTCTGGTCGCAGGGCGAATGCCCTAACCACTAGGCTACCAGCTGCCCCAAAAAGAAGCTTTTAGTGCATAAACTGCTTTTATGTTTTTATGTGCCATAATGGGGTTCTGCCACTCAAGCAGAACCCTATTATTACACAAATGTTTGTATTATGGATTTAAATGCATAAGATCTAAAATCTTTCCTGTTATAAAATGTACACATGTGATTATTCAATTAATCATCAAAATAATCACTGGATCACTTGATATTCCTACATGACTATCCAAACTATAGGAGCCCAAAAAGGTATGTTCTGATACTTTATCAACATAATCATATTCGTAACAGTCTTGAAATGATCTATTTTAAACAGATGCTATTTGATTTTTGTTTCCACAATTACACAATTAACTTACTATATTTTTAATTATTGCAAAACACAGTTTGGAGCCTCAATATACAGCAAGCATGTGTTTCAACTTTTAAGTGTGATAAAAGCCCAAAACTGTCCTTTTTTAACCAACAACTGAAAACAAATGTCTCTGAATAATCTTTTAAAATATATGACAACATTTCAGAAAGCATTTGAATGATCTTCATTATGATGCTACTCACACCAATGTAAAACAGTGTAATTAACTGCTTTTACTGCACCTGAATCTGAAACAGATCCATTAGTGAACATTTCAGTTCATGCTGAAATCTGAAATGTAGGTATCAGCTGTATGAGTAGCATTAGGGTTGTTGTTTATAAATGTAGAGTTGCTGTTTGGTGCAGGGTCACTCTAAAATGCTACTTTGTGACATACTCAGTTGTACCCTAAAGCAGTGGTCCCCAACCTTTATTTCGCCACGGAACGGTTTAATATCAGAAACTATTTTCACGGCCTGGCCTTTAAGGACCGGCAGATAAATATACGTATACGTATTTATACAAATAAATGATACGCATAAAAATGGGGATATTTAAAAAATATAATAATGGGGTATCTTTAAAATACAATAATAAACGTAAATCCAGTGTGTACTCGCAGCTTTATTTACAGCATTTTCATAACAACGAGCCGACAACAGAACACGGGTAACATCCACGTTTTTTCTTCTGTGCAGCCCGCGGACCAGTACCACATAATCCACGGCCCGGTACCGGTCCGCGGCCCAGGGGTTGGGGACCACTGCCCTAAAACATAAACAGGAATCCATTTCTAGTAATTTGGTTTTGATGATTTTGCTCTGGTTCAGAACTGTTTTAAACATAAACAAAATACATAAAAGTGACTGGAGGACCTTTGTACACAGCAGTGGTAAGTAGATAGTAAAACAATAGCTTGTCAATGTTGGAAATACACCTGAGAATGTATAAGCACACACTTCATTAAATATTAAAATCAATTATAATCATTATAGCATTCCCAGACTGATGTTGTTGAATTCTTAGCCCTGGGTCTTTAACTTTTGCACTCGTACAGGTTAGTGGAAAACAGTAAAAATGAGTAAATCAGAGCACAGCTGAGGGAATCAAAGGCCTGGAATCTCAAGCTTCCATGGCACCATGTCCCAGAGCAACTGCCAGCTGCCTAGCACAGAGAGGTGCATTGTGGGAAACAGGTGTGAAGAGTGAAAGCGGCTCATTTCAAAACTCACCCCGCGTGAGGTCAGAGGGTACGAAGGGCCAGCTGGAGGTCCGCACAAGCTGCCAATCAAAGTCGTCCTCCTGTCCTTGTCTATACTCACACAAGCTACCGTCCGAGTCCTCCTCGAACGTGCAACCCGCTGTAGAAAGAACAAAAATGGACGTTAAACACAGAACTCATGCAAGGACAACACTCTATCCAGAAGACACTGTTGGGCTTTTTAAAGTAAAAGAGCAATCTAATGCTTGAAAATTACAATTAGCAGTTCGACATGTACATGAAATTTATATCATGCAACATTCACAGCATCAACTTGATAATAGAAACACAGCTGGGCTGTGTTTATCAAGCTAAAAACTAACTTGACACTAATAGCAAGCAGTTGCCTGCTCTGCACAATGTGACAAAGGGCCTTTTAAAACAAGAGATACACAGAAGAGCCGAGCATCTAAAACACTGACAGGTGAAGTGAATCACACTGATTATCTTGTTAAAATGGCACCTGTCAAGGGGTGAGAGATTTTAGACAGAATGTGATTAAAGCTGGAAAAACAAGCAAGCATAAAGACCGTGTGACTTTGACAAAGGGCAAATTGTAATGGGTAGATGAATGCATCTTCAAAACAGCGGGTATTATAGAGTGTTCCCGGTATGCAGTGGTTAGTAATTGCCAAAAGGGGTCCAAGGAAGGACAACCAGTGACACAATCATTTTTAACCAAAGCGACTTCTATTCCTTAACTACCGGGGGCAGTCTCCCTGGAGATTAAGGGGCTTGCTGAAGGTAGGACTCAAACCCATGACCTTTTGGTCCAGAGGCAAGTATCCTACCCACTAGGAAACTTGCCATTGCCACTACAATACATGTTATGGTTACCCATCATGACCAACGGAGGATAGACCTTCTGGTCTGGTGCCACAGTAGAGCTACTGTAGAACAAATTGCTGAATAAGTTAATTGTAGATATAACAGAAAGAACACACAGTGCACTGAAGCTGGTTGCATGAGTATCAGACCTGGAATATGAAGCAATTTTAGAAGATGGCCTGATTTTATGAATTACGTTACATCACGTGGATGGCCGAGTGCGCTTTTGTCACTTAAATGGGGAAGAAATTATTACATCGTCAAGTTTGCCGATGACACAACAGTGGTGGGGCTCATAAGGAACAACGATGAGTACAGAGAGGAGGTCAGACAGCTGGTGGTCTGGTGTCGAGACAACAACCTGTTCCATGAACACTTCACATTAACAACTTGTCTGTGGAGAAAGTCAGTAGAGTCAGAAGTAGGTGTGCAGGTGACGGACAACCAAGAACAACAGCGCCTCCACGTTCTGACAAGACTGCGTACGGCTCGCCCATCCCAAGGCTCGTTTTAGTATACGGCTACTTGTGCTCTCTCGAATTTTATATGTAAATATAGCTGAATTTATGTCAATATTTCTGTTACAAATTTAGCCAATTATATATTTCCTTAATACTTTAGCACTAAAATGCATGCTACACTGCCACAAAAATGCAAAAAAAAAAATGCAGCGGATATTTTCAGTTTCCTCGAATTTGCAGGGGGTTCAACAAACCATTAGGAAAAATCCATGAACGACTGAGGTCGCGAAACTCATGGGCGACTTTACGGGGGTTTTCCGTATTCCCTAATGCCAGTGGAATATGAAAATCCGTAAAAATGGTTCAGGTTGAGGAATATGACAAGCAATGGGTGTTGACATAACCTCACCAGTTCCTGAACCAATGCCATGACTTTCAATTCTAAGTATTTTGCTAAAATATTTAGCAACCTCTGAGGTAATCTGAGCAAGGTACCGTCCCCACACACTGCTCCCCGGGTGCTGTGTTCGTAGCTGCCCCCTGCTTCACTTGGTGAATGGGTTAAATGCAGAGGTTGAAAATATGGTCATAGCTCCTCTATAGTTAACATAAATCAAATTTTGGTTTAACACGGTAGATGGAAAAACGCCTAAATACAGACCTATTAAAGGTTGTTAGTGGGGAGGAAATTGCATTTTTCATTTTCCCTCAACATGTCAAATTCAGCAAATAGACATGTTCTCTGTAGACAATCTGTTCTTATTTTCCTTTTAAAAATCAACAAAACATCTGACTAGGGATGCCCAAACCTTTGCATAAGACTGTATTTTAGAAAGTCTATGACATAATTATGCCTGTTTATAATATTGTTTGTATTTTGTAAGAGGAGTGACAAAACATATCAGATTCTCTGGAGGAATATAGTGATAGATTCAGTGATAACATTGATATGAGGTTCAGGTGGGAATTTGAACTCAGATGATTTCTGAGTACAGGTTTACATTAGTAAGGAAGCACATATGGAGACCTCATTTAGTCAATTACTCACGGTCATGCCTATTGTGGCTGAAGTCATTCGAGCTCATCAAAACTCTTTGTGAAGATAATATCTCTCATAGACTGTAAATTGAACTATTTCAGCAGTTACTTTTCTAGTGAAAGGCACCTTTCTGATAATGACTGCTTCCCCAGGACTGCAGTAATTTAATGTTGAGCACAAAAGTTCTGCTCCCACTGCTTCCATAATGCCTGTAATCTTTCAGTCTTTCAGGGGTGTCTGGGGAGGCAGGGGGTGTCACTCACAAAAGGCGCAAACTAATCAGCCACACCAAAGCTAAGGACACAAACAAAACCAGCAAGACTTTGTCTCTTTGCCTCTATGCATAAATAGAGATAGCAGCTCCAAATAGCTTGACTTAATACATCAACATCCATGCAAACCCTACAGCTAAAAGCTTCTGGTACCGCCATCCCTTTGTGTTTTGCTTAATTGTACCTAATAATGGCAGTTTTCTCTGCCCGCTAGCTCCAGTAGCCAGTGCCAGCATCAGCATCCATTCCTGCAAAAGGAGGCACTGTTCCCTCCCATTGGGCTTAAATGAGGAGATGGCAGGGTAGCGAGAGGGCACCAGATTGCTGTGGGCAAGCATGTTATGGTCCCGCATCAGGTAGACAGGTAGCGCATGACTCTCATCAGCATAGTGTGCCGAGAAACTGAGACTTGGGCACCATTTGCTGCATTTTGCCGCAATCAGTATCACTGTCAGAATCACTATACTGGCCAGGTATGAGGAATTTGTCAGAATGAAATTGGCATCTTAAAGAATACAAACAGTAAACAAATAACATTAGGGGTGCATATTTACATTATGGTGATTATGTTTTTTAAGCACGTACCTGCCAATAGCCGGTTTTGAAATCTAATTTGAAAGCTATATCATGGAATGCAGGAAAATAGGCGGGATTTGACCGAGGGTTAAGTTTTGGTTCCATGCAATGTTAGTGTTAATAGTAAACAACAATTAAGAACTTCTTATTGACATTTTACTGCATTAAATTTAAGACTCACAGGCAGTTGATCTGGCTTGCTAATGTTTTTAGCAATTGATGTCATGTGACTTACAGTTTGGCCAATCAATGATTTGTGTAACTCCACCCCTGTCCCAATACATTCAGTAGCCCAACAATAAAGAATTTTGCATGGATACACACTGAAATGGCTTACCTGGCAGTAAAAATATGTTCTTGTTTATATATTTCAGATATTTCAGCTTTTATTTTTGTGTTTCTCACTATCACTACTAATAAAGAAATCTACTAATTGCTATAATGACTGAGTAATAACAGACAATAACTAAACAAAAACAAAGCATGCAGACCCTTTGAAAGACTATCAAGCTTCCTTTAATATGAAAGTATGCAAATATGTATTTTTATTCTGCAAACTGTTAATCAGAATCACATTGGGTGAGTATGAGCACGAGAATACACAAGAAATTTGATTCTGGTCGATCAGCAACAATATGTAAATACACAATGAATAATACACAGAAAAATATAATATACAATCATATACAATATGAATAGGCACTATAGACTTATATTTATGAATATTAGGTAAATATTAATGTATATAAATATTTGTACATAATACATGATAAAAAAGTATGACTGCCGATAATAATTACTGCTGATTCATTGAGAGGGCCACTTGTAGTCGATTCATCATGAAGCCTCAGTCAAGCATCCATAGAGCTTAAATTAAATACACAATATAGTTCAGATGGGCTATAAATGTCCTTGTAATTATTTGCCATTGAGCTCAGCTTTCTTAAATTCCTTCAGCCCGTCTCTCCCCAGTCCAACGACAGTCTCCACTACTAAGTCTTTCAGAGGCTCGGCCAAGGCAATTAAGCGAAAGCTGTCAAGGTGCCTAAAAGAGGAGGCGGCAGAGAGAGGAGCATTACCAAACTGGCTGTTTAAACTCAGCATAGAGAAAAGACAAGCTTATATTACGACAGTACATAATCTTCCACATGGCTCTGCAGCTGCCAACCTGCACAGGGCGGTGGGGAGAAAGCTGGATTTGGGATCACTGTTCAATCCTTTCTGAGTCGAGTCAATGGGATGATACACACCGCTTGAAAGCTTTGGAGCTGAAGCCAGCTCGAGTTGGGGAGTGGGAGGGGTGTGGGGTTCAAGGGTTTGTCTTGCATGCAGCAGGAGAAGTAATTGTGGTGGCAGGACAGCTGGCAGTGTCTGTCATTAGTGCCACACACACACACACATAAACTCTTACCAACTTTTGCTGCCATCAAATAAAGTATCAGGAGTAAGTGTTGCAGTGTGTCTCTAGAAAACACACCCACTTTCGCCCCAAACAGCCTCCATGCAACAGTCTCCCTCTCTCTTTCTCCAACTTTCCTCTGTATCTTCTTGCCTCATTTCTTTTTCTTTTACTCTCATTTTCTCTCTCTTTTGCTCGTACTTTCGCTCTCTCTCTCACTCTTTCTCTCTCTTTTTCCCTTCCTCTGTCTCCTATTATACTTTCATTTGCCCTGTCGTCCCTTCTGCTATCTGTCTCTCTCTTTTCTTTTCTACTTTATTTTCTCTCTCTCTCTCTCTCTCTCTCTCTCTCTCACACACACACACACACACACACACACACACACACACACACA
>JBBPCW010251633.1:0-13989 GCA_037974425.1 Phenacogrammus interruptus
GGGGAGCAGTGTGTGGGGACGGTACCTTGCTCAGGGTACCTCAGAGGTGCCTAGCGGTCTTGGGAATCGAACCCGGAGGGCGAATGCCCTAACCACTAGGCTACCAACTGCCATTATATATGACATTATAAATGATACAAACGTGCTTAATTTGTGCTGTTATTTTGCTGTTATGTTTGTTTATTTGTGCTGATATTTTGTTTAAAAACAGCACAACATCCATTAAGCTTGTGTTTAAGTAACTAATAATTGCTATTTATTTTAAATGATTATGTTGTCCTGGCGTACTCATACATTGCTGAACTGAAAACACCCACTTTGAATCTGATTGAGAGAAGCAATGACATTTTCCCAAGTAACCAGTCTATATGTAACTTAATTTAAACATGCAGAAAAAAAAAAAGATTCTAAGAATGAGTACATTTTATTTTGAACAGCCTAATGTAAAGATAGCAGATGGATGAAAGGACAGAAATGTTTTTATTTCAGTTGATTCTCAAGTTAGAATGCAGACTTAAAATAAGACTCGGTGATAATATTTCATATGTGACCGGATCTGCCGTAATGAGTCGGAAGTCGGTGTTCTATTTATTTAGATACAGGCCGATTAAGTTAAAGCACTTGTTCTGAATGCACTTCGTTCAGAATATTAAAATGCACTTGAATTCACTTGTTTTATGAGAGAAGATATTTAATTGTGTAATTTTTCAAGTATCTTGCTTTTAGGCTATTCAGGAGTGGGGCCAAGTAAAATATTTTATTTCAAATTGTATTTTGTTTGAATGCTAAATAAATATTTTCATAGTTTTGAAACAGATTTATTCTTTTAATCATTTAATAATAATTTATTTTGGTGTTTTGGTTTTTGGCCAAGTGTTTCCTCATTTTAGGTTTCAGCCCTAGTTCTTTGTAGATAAGTGACGAACATGTCATAAAGAGACACTGTGCAATGCTGCTGTATCTGGCTTTCGCAGTCAATGAACAACTTGCCTAATTTTCTCTTGTTTTGCAATTTCTTTGCACAGTGAAAAGTTACAGATTGACTTTTAAGACTCAATATTAACTCCCTGAAACAATCACAATATCACACAGCCTGATTGGTCATGCAGCTTTTAGTAAATATTTACGGCTGTAGCTCGTGGTATTCTGTACCACAAATACAAACAACAAAAAAGCCAAACACTAAGGGGTTTCTGGGTTATAGGTTAACAGGGCAACACTGAGAGTGAGTTAGTAGTTTTCTAGTGAAGAGGACTCACTTGAATATCCGGTACAACTGAGATCCACCAGCACCACCAACAAAGAAATTTACAGCAAAGAGATTCCAGTTTTTCGGTATGATGACCAGGGAATACCTAGACCAAATAAGACCTACAGACACAGGAAAATGAAGTACCTTCATGAAAAGGTGCGAAAATATGAATAAAAACAGCTTTGTCCTGCTTTAATGGGAATTGGCTGTGTACCTGTAGCGGTCAGGACTCCAGACTGGGCTGTGCTAAGCTTCTCTGCTGGTCTGGCCAGGTCTGCAAGTCCAGCCAGCACTAGACCCTGAGATGAAAGAGAGAAAGTAAAAACAATAAACAACGATACTGATGTGGGTTAGCCTACTACCTCCTTATTTTTCCAACAATCTCACTCTAAATTAGCTGCTTATTTTTTTATCTAATCATCATTCATCCCCTTTTCACAGCATGTGTTGTTGTGTTAAAGCTTTTAAAAGCCATGGCCATTAAGAGTCTTCCAGTAGCTCCATCAACCATAGACTGATGTGAACAAATGCACACATTAAATGAAATATGCCATTCATCAACAAGCTTTTAAGGGTAAATATTACCTCATTTCAAATCTGCTTGCAAAACTAAACATTATCTCCCTTATATTTACATGAGTATATACTCAGAGTGGCACTGATGAGGGAAGACAGATGAACATGCGCTGCATTGTGATAAAATGAACCATACCCATTTAAACATTGGGGCCCAGAAGAAGACAGTCTTGGGACCTGAGGAGAAAGACATAACATTAGACTTCAATGCATATTTGCATACAGACCAAATCAACTGCATCAGCAGAAGACTGAGTAGACTGAGCCTGTCTCCCAAACAGTAGTTAAGCAAGAGGAACTCTGCCCAGCAAAGCTTTGCACAAGAATGCAGTGTAAGGTTTCACTTTTTTTGTAAAGTACTGCCACTATCAGGGATCTGTCCTGTTCCTTTTTCTTTAGTGTTGTTATATTATTAGCGTTCAACTCTGGCCCCAAAGACTCCTGCTCACAGTGGCGGTGCAGAATACCTCAAACCCAGAACACAGACCTTGTGTGCACTAGTTCTCAGTCGAGTTAAATAAAAGTGCAGTAGCTTCAGGCAGGGGTATTTAATTCCAGTCCCGGGTGAACGAGTCCAGCCCATTTCGGTAATCTCAGAGCTCAAGCACAACTGGTTTACTGCCATGGTTACTGACCATATAGGTGTGTCTGAGCTGTGAATCCACCCAAAATGTGCAGAACTTCAGACCTTCAGGAGCAGAACTAATACCCCTGCACTTAGGAATGTCCTCAAATGAAAAGGGTTAAATCACGATTTCAAATTCATCACGGAATTTATATTAATTTGTAACTATATATATATATATATATATATATATATTTTTTTTTTTTACTATTTTGCAAGTTACTAACAGAACAACCAAACTATTGTTGGTTGAGTGCTGTTTCTATAAGGCAGGAATTAAGCAGACGAGCCTGGTTAACTTAGAATAACAACATATCAAAACTCATGACACGGATATGAAAAACCTAATTCTCTCAAAACAATGCTACAGCTCTCTTTAAAAGATGCTAAACCTGTATTTGTATGTGCAGGGTATTGTGAGCTACAACAAATGCCAGAGATAGGTGGGCTGTTTAATGACAGTGCAGTTCACCATCTCGTGGCATAAACTCCCAAACTCACATTACTTGCTGCACAGCCACTGAAAATACAGGCTTAAAACAGTGAGCTATAGTTAACTGCTCAAACATTCTGTAAACAAGCAACAATACTTAACATGAACTGTTACATAGAATAATTATTGCAATTTATGCTAAAAGTTAATGGAAGCCTACATTTTCCCCAGCTTGTGTTGGAGAAGTATTTAGGCTGATCTAAACAAGTCTGAGCAAAATTACCCCCACACTGGCAGCGTGCATCGTTTTGCATTTTTATGACGTCATCTCAAAAGTACTTTACTGTAGTAGGCAGCGGGTGGCCTGGTGGTTGGGGAGTTGCCCCTGTAATCAGAAGTTTGTTGGTTCTAATCCCAGGACTGTCAGCAGCACCACTGCTTCAATTGGTGTATGGGTTAAACAGAGAAAGAGTGTCACATTGTTCACCCCGTGTGCTGTGGTGGGGTGTGTTGTGTTGACGTGTGACTTTAAGGGACTAAAATACAGTATTTTTTTGTTTTACTTTACACTATCCCAAGTATTTTGACATAAAATTATCATCAAATACAAATGACAAAACTCTAGTTTGTTTGTAAAAACAGTTTCTTTTAAGTACAGGTAGCATAAATACTGTCCGTTCCTGGGGGAGGACGTTACAAAAAGGGAGGAGGCAGCTTTGTCTGCTCTGTATGGAATTTATATTTCTCAACAGATGCATGCTCGCACTCCGAGGTTTCATCTCTGCTCTCAGTGTTCGATCTAATAGACCATTAACCCCAAGTTACTCCAGGGAGGCTGTCCTCTGTAATTAGGGAATGGAAGTTGCTTTGGATTAAAGCGTATGATAAATACCGTAAATGTAAATCTATTATCTGGGCTTCAGCGAACACCAGGTCTATGACTTCCTCTGAACACAAAACACAAGTGACTTCCAGAGATTTGGCAATCAGGCTCTTTCTACTTCTCTCCCTCCCTAACTCCCTCTTTCTTTCTATGACGTTCTGTCTCTCCCTCTCTCTTTCTATATTTCTCTCTCCTCTCTGTCTTTCTCTTTCACCCTCTCTCTCTCTCCCGCTCTCGCTCTCTGCGTTTCTCCGTCTCTCTCTCACTCACACAGCAGGCCAGTCTGTTTTAGACCCAGATAAACAGTACAACAGCTAATGTAGCATTGCTACAGAGAAATAACATGGTGTCTGCAATGACCAGTAAACAGTTCCCTAAATTGTTATCCATTACCTGCTGGATGGTTGTACAAAGGTCTCAGTTTGGCCGGCAGCAGATGCTCGATCCTGTCTAGGACCCTGTGGTATGAGGCTCGGAGTCCCACCAAAGCCATGACAGTCGGGCTAAAGGAACAACCAACAACAACGAGGACGGCACAGAAAAACGGGCCCCAGTTACTCCCCCGAGATGGTTCTTCGAGGCGAGTAGCGTCTACAAAGCCAGGCGATTCATAAACCGATCCCTAACAACGTCCACTGTGCTGTACTGTCCTACTTTCGACCTTCCTATCGCAGCTGAACCCTCTGGCTGCTGGGCCGGTAGGAGGAACAAGGAGGAACACATTCGACTCCTGAACGAATCGGTTGAATCGATCCTTTTGAACAAGTCAACAGCATCCAGATACACTTTACGGACAAAAGGATTTTCTGACAAAACACATCTGTTTCCAAGGGTTGAGCTAGGCCCCTTACTTCCAGTGAAGATCAGTCTTAATGCTTCAGCATACTAAGACATTTCAGACAACGTATTCCAGCATGACTGTGCCCCAAAGACCTGGTTCTTATAGGATGAAGTGGTTTAATAATTATCTCAAAATAGTTTCACTCATTAAATTATAAAACATTATATTATTTTATTATAATATATTGTTATAGTGTAATATATTAAATTGGAATTTAATGTTATATATTAAGAGCCGACTGATTGTTTTAATCACATTTAAACCTACATTATAGGAGCAAAAGGAGCAGTATTGGGACGCCATATCAGTGCACCAACACTGACTTTAATGACATTGTATTCAAATGCATGGACTTTAAGATGGAGTTAGGTCCCCTTTGGAGCTACAACTTCTTGGAAGGTTTTCCACAAAATTGTGTGTGGGAATTGTGCATTAATGTGTGTGTAGTATCTTTATCAGCCATACCCAGTGTTTCTGTTTGTGGGGCAGATTATAATAAAATTGTTCTGTATATTCAAGAATCGAATTCAGAGCCGAATCCGAGTCGGTTCAGTGAACAGAAGTGAGTTTCTCCCTGAGTGTCCGTCGCAAGGTTACCGCCGTCACGGTACACCACACCTTCTGCAGCATCCCATTGGTCCGTTTTTATCCAAACCCATGTCCATGATTGGTCTACATCTATTTGTGGGCGGGGTCTGCTTTTTGCGAATAGTGTGTGGAAACCAGGTCCCAGGACTGAGAGCTTTAGAATTCAGGCTCCTCTGCGTACAATTTGATGGAACATGGTTTAAAAAAGGTTCTGCATCATTTACTGATTCATTTGAGGATATTTTATTTATAGAATCTTTTATTGGGGGTTGTGATGCCTAACCAATTTTCTCCGGGATCAATGAAGTTTTCTGCTTGTATCAAATGGTTTGGAATCACAGAGAAAATAATGAATTCAGATATTATGAAAAATGTTCAGAGAAAAATCCAAAAATATTTTTAAAATGTCAACAAGTTATTAAATAGAAATATAAACACGCGTGACATATTTACTATCGTGTAGTGTGCTGTGTTGTGTCATGTAAGAATTGTACTTAGACTAAAACTTCAAAAATCAGTTCTTCTCTACACTGAAACCCTGATTGCACGTAACTGATTTTTTCTGTACAGCCAGGAACCCTGCATCTCCATAATCATGATGCTTGATAATGACACTTCACACCATACTGCACATTTTTAATATTCTGATTGGTTGCAGTCATTTAGGACTCGCCTGACGGAAGCGTTGTGCAGTAGAGGGCTAAGGCTCCTCGTTGAACCAAATGCAGAAATTGACCTAATAATTAAAATAAACGAATTAATTTAATGTAAGGTTCACTACGTTCTAGTATTGTTATGTACTAGATAGGCCACCTGGAGGCGCTAAAGTACAAATATGCGTATTTGTCTTGCAGAGGGTGAATGAAGGATGAGTGGAGTGTGTGGATGTGTACAAAATTTCATATTATATATGTATGTTTACACACATTTTAAATACTTCCAGTGCTGTAGGATGTAGGAGTAAAATCTTCAAATTTACTCCATACATATTGAGCAATTCATGTGAAATACTTCATACTTAGGGGGGAAAAGTAAAAGAGAGAAGCCATCAGTCACTCAAAATGAGCTGCAAGACCTGAAAAAAGGGGGAACAAATACACAAAGCAATGAATGTATGTCTAAAATTTGTAGGTGGCACGTCGGAACATCATGAAATGGGGATTCTCTGTAAATTGTACTGGAATATGAAATATTATTGATAAAAAAACATGAATAGAGAAAAGTGCCAGGACATATATATCTATATGATCTATCTATATGATTCATTATACTGAATGAACATTTTGAGATGTTTTTGCTGTGTGTTAACTACATTAATTTTGTAACTTGTACTTTATGTTATGATGTTCAGTGGTTTCTGGACAAGTCTTGTATTTCTAACCCCTCTGCCTCTTTAAACATGTAGACTAGTTGCGTGTGCACACTTGATGCTCTTCAGCTCTCAGTGGACTCCTCCAGCTCGCATTTCACTGGCACAGGAGAGGTGTGTGTGTGTGTGTGTGTGAAGGACTGGGCTCCACAGCCAGATATTTCTGCCAGCTTATGATTTGTTTTTCTTCATTTGCTCTCACGATGATCTCTGGGGCTGGAGGTCCTTGGCCGTGGGGGCTGTAGCCTGTGTCTGGATGTGTTTTTCTGCTGGAGGAGCAAAGAAGAGAGGAGTCTGAACGGGACACTAAGACTAGGCACTGCTGACAGCCTGGCTTGATTAAGGAGGTTTCTTTCTCCCTTCCTTCCCCTCTTTTTCTTTCTCACTTCCCCAATGCTGCATGCCCCAGAAGAGCTCTGAGAGCTGCCTCATGATGTCCTGCACTGGTAACTTGATTTGGGATGTAAGGAAACGCTCCATCGGTTACCGAGATCCCAACCTGGTCAGAACCAACTATTTAGGTGAGAAAAAACACAACGTATTGTGTTTGTTTTGTTCTATGTTTGTGTGTCTTATTTGCTAAACAGCGTCGTTTAAAATGGCATTGTTATGACCCAAGACTCGCCTGCATCAGCTGTCAACCAAATTGAAGTGAACTTGCTGAGAGACAAACAAACAGCTTTGACTGGTCTAGCATGGGCGCTAGCTAACTGTGGACCCTTATTTTGGGCTGTGTTGGAGAAACAACACACTTAGAAATATGTTTCTGCAGAAAAATATCTTCACAAAGATTGTTTTTTAAACACTGAGGGTTAAACTAATCTCTGTTAGCTGGTCAGAGACCAAAACACGACGGTGGACAGGGCTAGGAGGCTAACAGGCTAAGCGTTAGCTCACTGTGAGCTCTGCTCTAATCCTTCAGGAACATAAACGCTGTGTGTGCTTTGTATGCTTTTTCCACGTTTAAAGTAAAAAAACAAATAATAGTGGACTGACAAGACTCCCGACCCCGTTGTTGGTCTGTAAAGGACGCGGTGTTGTTGTGTAAAGTGTTTTGGCTGGTTGCTGCTGTTTTCTTCTGTCTCCATTTTTAGCAGCACCAGTCAGTCCACCAGTCTCCTAGATCACAGCATGGGTTTGTGTTCCTACACTATGTTGACCACCAACAGGGAATTTACTGACATTGCATTCAAATACGTAGAATTTTATATGGAGTTCCCTCACCCCTTGTAGCTCTTAGTAACACTCTTAGTGGAAGGCTTACCACAAGATTTTGGAATTTCTGTGGGAATTCATTATACTGTAGGTCAGACACTGGTGTTGGACGAGAAGGCCTGGCTCCCAGTCTCAGTTTCAGTTCACCCCAGGTGTTCTGGATAGGGTTGAGGTCAAGTTCTTCCACACCAAAGTCATCCAACCATGTCCAAATGGAGTTTGCTTTGCGCACTGGGGCACAGTCATCCTGGAATAGAAAAGGAACTTCCTCAAACTGTAACCGTATCCAAAAATTTAGGAGCAAGGCATTGTCCACCTGCCTTTGCCAGAAGTCAATTTATGAAATTCTTTGCCCTGGGCAACTGTAAGTGCTAGTATTGAGAAATAGAATAGAAACCTTAGCCATGATGCAATACATCATGAAAACTCACAGAGCATGTCCATAAGACTTTAGGTGGTATCCTCTGTTGATTCCTTCACCACAGAGTTACAAACTGCCTCTGGAAGAAACATCAGCACAAAGACTGTGTAAAATGAGCCTCATTAAATAATGTGTCCATGGCCTAGCAGCTGTACACAACTGGAGGGATGTAAATGTGTCCTGAAATGACACTGAACCCTATCTGGCAGTCTGATTGACTAATCTGAGTGCTGCCTTAACAGCAGTAAGGTTTGGTGGTGGAGGAATAATAGTCTTGGGGAAAGTGGAAGAATAATAGTGGCATGTGCATAGCCCTTGCTTCAATCTACCTATCATTAGAATGAATTGGGGTGTTGATGGTTTGCCAGACCTTTTTGGCCAGCCTCAGTGCCTGGCCTCACAAATGTGCTTTTGACTTAATGGGCACAAATCCAGACAGACTTTGGGACAGAGGCAACTCCATATTAATGCTCATACTTTGGGAATGGGATATCCAAAATATTGTTGTCATAACCAGGTTTCCACATACTTTTGTCCATACAGTTAAAAGTAGTATTACAATATAAGTTGGAACAGAAAATATACATGTAAAAATGTCCATAAAATTAAATCACAGGATTTTGATCCATCTCGCAATTGTGGACAACCGGTGCCCTGTATATAATACGCATGTATAGTCATGTGAACTAGTAAGTACACCCACATGAAAAGTTTAGATATATTCAACATAATTGGACATACAGGTTGTCTTTATTTAAACAATAGTGATTGACAAAGGTGATATAATTTAACACTTATTCACATGGGCCAATTTGAAATCAGTCGCATCTGATCAGGTTCTAATGATCAGTAGACTGTTGGAGAATATCTTGGAGTAAGGTGTCTTATTTAAACCTCAGAAATCTGGTCTAGTTTGCTGTTATTTTAGTGTGTGGTATCATCATGCCTAAATCAGGAGAGATCAATGAGACCTTCAGAAAGAATGTTGCAGGTGCCTGTAAGTCTGGGAAAGGGGTTTAGAATGTTTCCCGAATAGAAATAAACAATCAATATCTTGAGTCAAAGGCTGTAGGACCAAACAAACCCCTCCAAGTTTAGCAAAAAGCAAAGAACATTTAAGCAGAAGAATCTTATACTAACTGTAAACTTACACGGTAGTGGAAATGTTAGGGTTTGGCGTGACCACCTTGCTCTCTTTGAATTGACTGAATTCTCTTTCAAGCCAGTGTGTTCAAGGAAAATGTGTGGCCTTTGGTTGCGAAGTTGAGGAAGAAATGAACTTTCTAACAGGATAAAGTTCCCAAACATGCACACAAGGAATGGTTCAAAAGGACACAAGCAGCGAGTTATGGACTGGCTTAGGCAGAGCCCAGATCTGAATCCCACTAAAATGCTGTGGGCAGTTTTTGAAATGGGCTGTATATGCAAGAAACCCCCCCAAACACACAACTAAAAGAGTTCTTTATGGAGACCTGGGCCGAAAATTCTCCCAGTAGAAGGTAGAAACTAGCGGACAGTTATAGGAAATGTCTACATAAAAATAGTTTCTGTCAAAAGGGGCAGTAATAGTTACCAAAGCCAGGAATGTACTTCAACAGAAAAAGTCCTCAATAAATCAACCCCTCCAGGGAATCTCAGTATTTTTTTAAATGAACAATTACGATACATACTGTCTAACCCAAAATCTAGAACTGATAGCCCACATTTGTCAAAAAAGAAAGCGATACTTGAGGTGTACTTAGTCCCTCACATAACTGTAGTAGCTTGATTGTAAAACACTTGCCCCTAACTTGATTGCACCTGAAACTAGTTAAAAGAGGATAACTGATTGAAGTGAATGGAGTTGTGGTAACCATTCTCATTTTATTTTATTATTATCACTATTAACATGATCTTAAGTCTTTGTGTCTGTGTGTTTGGGGGGAGGGTACTAAGAAAAATACAGACTGTAAACAAAAGGTAAAGAAAGTGATCTGAATTCATATAGGCTAGTTATATTTCAGTGACTGTTAAATAAATCTTTTAGATATGGCTAAATGATGTCCTCAGCCTGTGTCCGCTACATTAATGAACAACGTTAAAGCCTAACTGCACCCGTGTATATGATTCAGTCTAACTTAGTGGGTTTGATGTGGGAAGTGAGTTTGTCCTGGCATGTGAAATGAGTTCCAGCATGTTGCCACAGCCACAAAAAAGTGGACGCCATTAGCTGGGCAGTCACATTACATTAGTCATGAAGTGTGTAGTTAAGAATAGTTTGCCATGAAGTAGTTACTAAAAGGCTGTTCCTGAAAAGGAAGAGATTCGAGATAAGAGCTAAACCAAACCTCCTTTGGACATAAGGGAGCGAGGAGAGAGATGGATCATCCCCACCACCTTTCTAAACGCCAGCACTGTTTGCCTATCTTCCCTGTTTCCTTTTTCCTGGACAATTCCTCAATAAACTAATAAAGAGCTTTATAACATTGTCTGTGCAATGACAATAGGGCTGAACAATATTAGGAAAACATGCCATATGCAATATTGTTGTTGTGATGGCGATATGACGTGATAAGTAAGTAAAAACTTAGCCTTTATAGTGTTAATGTTTTTCTGCTTTGGATTTGCTGGTTATATAGACTCCAGGCACTGACTAGTCTATGCAGAAAAAATGAAATGCAATATTTCCATTCCAACATGTTTTTTTTTAAAGAATTTACTTAAACAGATCACTTTAATGCCTCCCATAAAACATTTGAACCATTGAACATTGTTAAAAACAAATCTGAATATATTGTTTTAATAATTTTAAAAGTAAGTTCTTAGGCAGAAAAAAATAGGAAAAGGAACAATCTATAACAGTAACACAGAAGATGAAGCAACTGCCCAGTGATATTTTGCCCTCATCTCTGTGGCACTGGGTGAAGAGTTTTGGAAAAACACCATTTATTGCAGTTCAGTTGGTCTTTCTCGATATGGATATTGCGCATGTTGATATTGCGATGACGGTAAATTTGCGATATATTGTGCAGCCCTAAATGACAATTTAGCATAGTAGTGCGGCTAACCAACTGAATTCAGTAATGCTTGCGTGGGAGCTGGGGTGGGAACTGGGCTTCCCAGGTGAGTCAAAAAGGTGTTAGCTTGGATGATTAATAGGTTGGATAGATTTTTTTTTTTGATGTGATGAAAAACATTTTGGCAATAAAGAACAACAAAGAAAATTGATTCAGATGAAAAGAATGCCTTTCCCCAATGTAATAATATTGTCTTAGCCTCATCCTGTCCAAATAACTTCATTATATCTTCCATAATATCTTGGGCTCCTGCGAGCTCTAATAACTTTCCTGTAGTTTCTGCCTACTCAGTAACATTATGAATTCCGCCCACTCCGATAAATTCATCATGGCTCCTGCAGGCCCAGTGACTTTTCTTGCTCTCTGTTTACCCGAATAACTTCCTTGATGAAGTAGAATGAAACCGTCTGCTTCATCTGATTGTGTTGTCTGTTTGTGTTCTAGTGAAACCATAACAGGTTGTCCGAATTTCCTTCAAATGTGCTATTTCATTGCTCTTTTTGGCCAGACCCAGAAGACTGAAGACTAAATATTTAAAATCTGTTAAAATAATGTGTGGTGGCTCCAAGATTTGGTTAGACCTATAGTTACCAAGAGAACTCAGGATAACTTTTCTTTAGCAGTGGCCTCACAAAAGGTATTCTGAGTGGATTACTCATTGAAGGTATTGAGATCAGCTGGTAAAGACCTGAAAATATATTTTAAAAAATGATCTTGAGTGATTGATGCATTGAAATCTAGAGCTGAAAAGTATGAGGCCACACAAGCTCACAGAATGTGTGGCAAAAAAGTGCATCAAGATGTTCTGTCCTTATAAACAATGTTATAAACATCTCATCTAAAGCAACATCAGCACAAGCTCTTTCTGGAAGCTTTGTGGGTTGGTTTTCCATGTGTAAGTAGTAGAGTTTCCTGTGCATTGGCTGGAGTGGTGTAAAGCACATTGCAGATTGACTCTAGAGCAGTGGAAAGATTCTCTGGAGGGGTGGATCATGCTTTGGCATGGACAAATTGCACAGACTGTTCCTGTGGCTGAATGGAAGCAAATCTGAAATTGAATATGTTCAGAAATCCAGTTGAAAACCCTCAGAGTATTGGAGGTTGTTAAAAAAAAGATGCCCAACCTTAATGCTCATGATCCTGGAAAAAAAGGTGTTCAAATGTCCACATATATTTGGCCTATTATTAGGTCACAGCTGGATCAGCATATCTAGAAGATAATGGTACTCTGTGTGTTTTGTCTGCTTTATCAGTGTTTATCTGTAACAGTATTCAAATTGCATAAGCTGTTTTGTGGAACCTTGATGTGAAACGATCGTGTCTGTGGTGTTGCAATGGTTTTGAGTAAAACCACATACGTAAAAGCTGCATAAGATCGTTATAAGATATATATGACTGTTAAGCTCGCCTAGTTAGAACATTAACATAGTTTACAATCCTTTTTAGTCCTCTTTGAAAATACTAGATACATGAAAATTAAGTATCACAATTGACTCTTGGTGGGTGGGGTGTATGACTTGACTTCAAGAACAATCCTGTCTTTGGTGTCATTTATTCTCACCGTGACACATCTGTCTTTGGTATGACTAATTAGCTTATACTTGGGTTGTTATCCAGCCAATCAATTTTTGCTGTAATGTGAAGCAACACCTTGTCCATAACATCTGAGATCTGGTAGAAGCATTAGCCTAGTTAGTGACGTATTGTGGTGGCATATCATGTGTGTGTGCCGTATTTAGCTTGGCTAGGCTGCAGGTTGTTAGGGCTGTCGCTGCTAATCGACAGGGAATGCACAGAAGTGCCTGTAATGAAACCAGGCAAACTGTCCACAGAGAAGTGTCTAAATTTAGTGCAAGGCCAGTGATTGATGTGGTCTTTCTAGATCCTGCACAACTTGCAACAGACTTTATAAGAGTTTATAGCTAATGGTTTACAAAATTGTAGGCACTTGAAGAATGACTGAGACTGAATATACAGACAAAGTTACATCCATTTGCCAGTTTCTTCACTTTCTCAAGTGTAGCTGCAAATGTTTATGATCACCAAATATTGTAGCGGTGCTAAAGTAAAAATTTGTGATACACTGATTTGGAATCTAGTTTAATTAAGATGCTGTTGTGTTTAACACTCCGTTATTTGTTTTTATGAATGACCATTATTTTTACCTTTGTGAAGTGCAGTCATTGGAAGGCAGGCCAAAAGATGGCAGGGTATCTGCAGGGTTTTAAAAAGTATCAAAAAGTGATAAATAAAATTGCCAAATTTAAGGCCATTAAAAGTGTTAAATTTGGTTTTAGCGGTATAATTTAAAAAAAAAATAGGTATGATTTTTTCAGACTGAGGTTTCCTATTTTGAGCGAAATTCTATCTGCTAATGTTTGCGTTTGCGTTTAAACATAAGCTTTAACGTATCTGGGCACATAATCAAATATCCTCGTCTCAATCATGAAGTATCACATGGATTTTTTTTATGCTATGTTTGATGCTGACGTCATATTCAGTGGTTGTTCGACAACCGGGTAGACAACCATCAGCGTTGTCATGGGCAAATGCAAGTTTTCTGACCGCTGGGTGAAAGACCCTGTGTTTAAGGACTGGCTCAAGCCTGTAGTAGGGTATAACCGGCTTATTGTTCGGTATGTAAATAAACATCGATGTCAACTGGATGGGAGCTAACGCACTTCGGTCGCATATACAATCCACTAAACATAAAAATGGAATGCGCGGTCG
>JBBPCW010251659.1:0-13979 GCA_037974425.1 Phenacogrammus interruptus
ACACACACACACACACACACACACACACACACACACACACACACACACACACACACACACACACACACACACCCTAACCTGTAGAATTTAGGATGATACGCACCGTGGTGAACTCGAAGTCCTTCTGATTTGCTAAATTGAGGATGTACTCGATTCGAAACTGGTTTGCTGGACTGGCTAACTGGACCGGAGGTGCCAAAGAGCTCATCGCTGTCACAATAGTCTGCAGAAAAACAGAAAGGGCTCATATTAGAGCTCTGCAACATGATATTTATAGTTTTTGTCATGAATTACGTCACTGTATACCTTTCTGTGCACACTGTAGAAATCATCAGTACTTCAGTACACTGTCCAACTGCATGCTTCAATACAAAGCGAGCATAAAAAGCTCTGCTGCATTAGATTTAGTGCTGCTGAGTACGAGAAACATTGACTACAAAACCATTTCTTATATTATTTGACAATATTTTTACAATTTGTCAATTTTAAATGACTGGAAGAAAGTTTACATATTGTGACACATCTGAGGCATATTCTTTATGACTGAAATGCATTTTAATGTTTGGGAGAATTAATGCTTTACAGAATCAAACTGCAGTATCAAAATGTAAAGAATCACAATAATATTGTACTGTGGCCCAAGTACCATGATAGTATTGTAGTGTCAACAATGTAGTGATTCCCGATTTGGCCATATCACCCATCTAAATCTATATTTATAAACAGTACTGTGCAAAAGTCCTGAGCACCTCTTTTTTCATATTTTGCTTCCAAAGATTTCTTGTATTTTAATGTGGCCTTCAGGCTTCCTGAATGACTTTCAAGGAGACTCATTTCCAGTCTAGCCCCTGAACCTGACCAGTTTCAGGGGAATGTTTTTGTTTAAGACACACAAAGACTAACTGAAGTCCTGAACCAGTGAATAAACAGGAGCAGATGATTCTAGATGATCAGGTGGTGATCAGTATACTGGTGGTGCTGAATTCTGAGTGCTTGGAACTCCTTTATCTAGGCCCCTTGTATCTTAAGGCACTTTGCAGCCTGTCGCAGTAAAATACTTGTTCCAACCATTCTCATTTGATCCACTAAATTTGCCAAAGATAAGACATCAAATAGTATTTTTGCACCAACATAGTGATTCAAAGTAAAATGTAAAGAAACGACTCAAGACTTTTGCACAGTACTGATGCTTCAACAGACATGACGGATCATTAGCACTTACCTCTATAGCTTCTTTTATATTATTCTTAATGTCCTGAATTTTCTGTTTCTTCTCTCTGAATAACAAAAATAGATAATCAGTTCTCAGAGTGGACACAACTGTTTACACACAACATCATCTTTACTGGAACAAAACAAAGCTCTGATTTAGGATGTTTTTATTACAGGTCACTAGTAGAATGTTCACACAGTATAAAGGGCAGATGGGAGTTTTTAAATTCTGTAAACAAAATAATATTAATAACATTAACAAAAACAACAACGTCCCAACAATGATATGAAGAACTGAAGATCAAATGCAACCACTCATTTCTTTTGTCACCTTTTTGTACAAACTGAGTGAAGAGCTTCCAGATCATCCGCTGAATTCATATTCAGTCAACGCGTCTCAAAAAGAACTACAGAAATGTAAATTCTGACAGCAATTAACTCTATGGTTATAGCCTTTATATTTAAATATAAAGGTGTTATATTACATTTACATCGTAAGTCTAAAGAGCGAAACTGTGCTCTTGTTTAATCACTAAAAGTGACTTTTTGAACGACTCTAAAGAGGATTATCTGTATCTGTCAGAATTATCTGATATAACTGAATCTAAATATTATATATAACGAGACAGAATCCCTGGGCACCTCTTGTTTTGACCTGATTTTGATTCAGGTTGACAATCAGGGTGAGAATAGAGCAGTCGGGTAAAAAAGAGCTGCCACTGAGCACTGAATAGAGCTCTACAATCTAAAACGATGCTCAAACACAAAGTAAATTATGGTCGTTACAGGCAAGTTTCTGCATTTAGACTAGAACATTTATCAAGAAATGTTCACACACATCACTTTAAAGGATAACAATAATATTAACAAAAATAACAACGACGCAATAGCGTTGAAATGAAAAACCGAAGATCAGATGCAGCCACAACTTTTTTTTCACTTTTTCATACTCATCAGTGGTTCTAAAAGTGAACAGCCTCCTGATCATCTGCTGAATTCACTTCAGCCAGCTCTTCTCAACAACAACCACAAGGACCATAACTTCATACTGCAACCAGAGGCATTTCCATCAGAAAATGCAAAATGTGACTGAATGGTTGCTTTAAAACCAGTGTTTGGAGACTAAAGTGCACTAAAGGGGATTTTAATGGGCATTTTGAAGTCGGAACCTTGTTGATAATTCAAAAACTGTAATAGAAGGAGAGGTGCCAAATTCAGCTATAAAAAGAATAATAATACAAATCAAACTTAAGACCAGTTATGTTAACTCTATGTTTCTATAAATGTTACATTACATTTACAGTAAAAGTCTATGTAGGAAAGCGTCTGTAATGAGGCGTGGCCTACAGTCAATGAGGCACACGATCACCTCTCAGAACGATCAAGATACTTATGTAATAGAATCTAAATATTATAAATAATGGGTAAGACTCTCTGGGCACTTCATGTTCTGATCTGTTTTTGATTATGGTTAACAATCAGGGTGCAATGAAAGCAATCACTAAAATAGTGCTCTACAATATAAAACAATGTTCAAACACAAAGTAAAGTATGGGACATCACAGGCAAGTTTATGGAAAAAACATGTATACTTTAACCAACTATTTGGACACAACAATGTTTGGAAGTTTATAATTAGGAGAGGAAATGTAGGAAATGATTGACGTTTTGTAAATCTTTCCGTTGTGAAACTTTCAAGCATGTATCGCAACGCAAAAGACAGATTAGTTTTCCTACTCCTACAAACGTGTATCTGCTTTTTTTTTTCTGATACACCGTGTAACTGTAAACCACTGGACTTTCCTTTGTTTCCATCCTCCCTAAAGGTACCCGGTACTGTCTGACACAGCTGCACACTCTCAGACCAGCTTCTCCTAATCAAACTCATCACACACTTCAAACCCAACTCAAACATAAACACAGAGTGAACCTCGGGTACTAAATTTCACCTGCAAAAGAAGAGTCTCTGAGTTCACAACGAAACAACCACCTCAATGACACAGACTTATTATATGATTATAAAATTAAGTGGTTCTGATCCTGGACTGTGGCTGCTCCTGACTGGAATTAAAACAAAACAGAAACTACTGGTCTGTTACTTCCTGTAAAAAAACTGAATATATGAAGAAAATAACTTCAAAAGCAAAATTCTGTTATTCTGTGCAAAAGGATAAAAAATTGTCCACACAGTGTGAAATTCTTTCTCTGTATTTAACCCATTCACCAAGTGAACCAGGAACACAGTGTGTGGGGACCGTACCATACACCAGGGCACTTCAGTGGTGCCACTGGCTGTCTTGGGATTCAAACCCTTCACAGTCAAGCACACACACAACCACATTTAAGGGCAATTTAGCATCTCCAGACTGTGGATGGAAATTCATGTGAAGTGAGCATGTGTTTGAAGTGAGCATGTGTTTCATGCTGTTCACACTCGTGCTGTGGTGTGTTCACGTATGACAGAATGGCCACTTTCACAGTGTGAACAGCACAAAACCCTTTCTCTGTATTTAACCCACTCACCAAGTGAAGCAGGGGGCAGTCAGAAACACAGGGCCCAGGGAGCAGTGTGTGGGGACAGAACCTTCTTCAAGGGAACCTTCAGGTGCCACTAGCTGTCCTGGGATTCAAACCTACGACTCCCTAACCACTAGGCCACCCAAAACATTCAAGCTCCAAATTTAACGGGCCCTCGGTTGCCTGGCTGGGAATTGAACCCAGGACCTTCTTGCTGTGAAGCAACAACCCTACCCTCTGCATGATGATAAAGAAAACAGGCGTCTAACTTCAACCTGCCAATGCAGACTACGTGGGGGGAGTTCAGATACTGCCTTTTACCATACAAGTATTGTCACATACGTAAAAGAAGCAGGGCGTGCTTCTTATAGGGCGCATTTGACTAACAAGGAACTTTAGGTAAATGACAAATTGAAACTGAATTATATTATGATTAATATTTCTGTGTAGATCTCATATAATATCAGAGTGACAGAAAATTGGATTTTTTTATGCTGGACAAGTGTCAGAATGAACCCAATCATAAACAACCCAGCACGAGGACAAGGGAGCATGGCGGATGAGGCCAGGACTTCACAGGTGTTTTAAAGGCAATATACAATTTTTCATGCATTCACGCTAAAGCATTAAGAACAATATAATTAAATATTAGCGTAAATTCAGCTACATTTCCATTTTATATATAACTATAAAGGTTGGGTACTGTCCAGAGAACACAAAGAAAGTATGTCTTGGGATGGTTAAATACCGCTGTACTCAGAGATGGGAGGTTTGAAAGTTATTTATCTCTCCTTGCTGCTGACTGGCTGCTGCCCAGTGATGCAGCTGCAGTCCAGAATTTCCCCTGTGGAGCATCTCGAGTGTTCTTGTGTTTTTTGTTTTGTTCTTCTTAAAGCCCTGTGTTTTTATTACTGTAAATTATATTATTACTGTATTTACCTGCAAAGAAAACACCCATGCATAAATTTGTGTTTTGGGAGCATATTTGGGGGCATATTTAGTGTTTACACTCTTGGAACGTAACCCTTAGGACTGTCAGAGTTTTACTGTATTGGTCAGCTGGGATGATGTTCAGCAAAAACCAACGTATTTCAACACAAATGTTCAGTTTAAAAATCATTAACTCTGTTAAACAGACCTAAGGAACGCTGTTCAGAAACAGTGCTCAATACTCCACAGACAACAACAAAAAGAAGCTTAATACATTTTCAGAAGGCATCACCTGAACGGCCCTTTATCCAGCTGTGTGAAACATTAGAGGTTTCTTAAACGTTTGCTTCTTGAAACACAGAGAAAAGACCAGAAAATAACACTTACTCTGCATTGAAGCCGTTGACATGCAAAATGCGCATCTGTTTGACTATAGTGCTTTTCCCTGATTCTCCAGCTCCTGAGATGGAGAGAGAGAGAGAGAGAGACAGAGACAGAGAGAGAGACAGAGAGATGGTCATTGATTTAATTAATACAAACATTTCAGCCTCCAATTGCTATTAAAAACATTTATTTACCAATTATTATCATCTGATGAATAAATGGCAGAAATACTTTCATGGACTTTAAAACAGTATGTGTAACATTAATTAGTCCATTAATAAATGAGCAAATTTCTGGCAAAAATGTCACACGTGTCTGAAATGTCATACGTGTCTGAAACCTGCTGAAAATTAGTCAGTTTACCACAGGAAGTTTATGACTGATTCACATAGGATAATAAGTCTCAATGTGAAGGACAGAGATTGGAACAGCTACTCTGCCTTCTCTACAACCAAACCAGAGCAGAAAAATTCAAATTTAGCCATTATTTTGTATACCCTATCCTACCTGGCTGTTTTCTGAATGCAGAGTGTCAGTAGTTTGGGGATATACATTCACATTACTGAAATCACTTTTTGTGTCATTTTCAGGTGTTAGTGTTTAGTGTTATGTGCAATAGTCTTACATGTGCAATATCACTACTTATGTCAATTACTTACACACTACTGATCTTTACTAAGTGCAGTAACGTACTCCTAACTACCACCTGTGTTGGTAGATTTAGCTTAACCAGCATTTCTGTGTATAGTAGAGTATTCATATACATTTTTTTCTACAGATTTTTAAAAACGTATTATTTAGACTTCATATTATTTATTGTTCTTTTCTCTGTGTCTGTGTGTCTTTGCAGTCATTACATAAGCAATTTCCTCTGGGATCAATAAAGTATTCTGATTCCGAGTCATACACTTAAAGACAATCCACAGCTGAGATTAGGACTTCACAATATATTAATTTATCTTAATCATTATTATGATATTGGTCTCTGCAATATGCAAACGAGCCTCAGAGTTTCTAACAGGACGACCAATTACAGCTCCAGACGAGTTACTGATGAATCAAGGTCTTTATATAATCCAACAAATATGTTGTGGTGAGAATAAGGAGATGCATTTAAATGTATTGGTTTTGTGACATCATTAAACCTATGGGCTGAATGGATGGGGGGAGTAAATGTAGCGTTTGGAACAATATTTACAGACTTTAAGAATTTTTCATTCCAGATAAGTGATGATATAGCCCTTTAATATCTCAAAAGGCACTGCAGTCGCGATACATATCGCAGTGAAATCGCAATAATGATATTTTGTCTATATTGTGCAGCTCCAAGAAGACAAATAAAACAGTTCTTTGAGCCTCCATAGTTAGAAAAAACTCCTTTTCCACAGAACAGAAATTTGCAGGGGGTTAATATAACCCGGGATTATTTCTGACGCTCATTCAGAAGAAGTGAAAAGGGGTGGTAATCATTCCTGATTGGAGCGTGCAGCCCAGAACAATAATATACACTGTAAATGCAAAATTAAATGCAAAAACTTTCATTTTTACATGCCATCATTGTTGTTCTGGACTGCACACTCCCATCAAGAACGATTTCCACCCATTTTCACTTCTTCTGAGAGCCTCAGAAATAACGCAAATGTTTACGTATGAGTTTCATCAATACAACCTTTCACAGATTCAGCGCATCCTTTCCAGCAATTTTCAGAAATAATTTGTGTTCAAACACTCCCAGCACCTTTTTAAGCAACAAACAGTTCTGTCTGATTTGCTTGACTCTCATTTTGATTGTTGGTCCAGTTCATCCCTGCAGCTTTATGGGAGAAAGATCTGGAGACTGAGGAAGCCAAGACATCACTCTCTAAACTTTCTGCTTTTCTTTGGTACAATTTTGAAGAACACCTGGGATCATTATCCTGTTATTGAGTGATGTTGAAGAAATTAGTGATATTTTTTTTTCAAGGTGAATGTTGGTCAGTAAAGACAGATCTGATGTGTCTCTTCAAAACTAAAGGTCTGAGCCTTTGTGGCTACATACGAGGGTTACTGTAGACTATAAAATATTGAAAACCAGTCAGGAACACTTGTTTTAAGCATTTGTAATGCTTTCTTTTAATGTATTTTTGAGAAAGCCATGTATCGTTTATTTATTTTGTTTAAATCTGAGGGTGGGCCCAAAGTTCTGGCCTGTAGTGTAAATGAAAGCCAATCAGCAAAAGTAGCCTGTTTTGAACTTAATGTGAGATCCCAAAAACCCACCCATTTTCCTTATATCCACCTATTCCGTGCACAGAGGTTTATCTCCACACATTCACTGTGAAGCTATGGGAGTTTCAGTACATCCTTACAGGACAGCCAATCAGAACGTAGCCCATTTACGTCTTAAAGGCATGGTAACACAAACAGCCTGTTTAATTCTGAGGGAAACACGGGTTTGGAAAATGGGCTTGTAAAAAAGAATGATCACTGTTTTTGACACTTACAACCACATCATAAAGTGGAACCTCAGCTAAAAAAAAGAAAAGAAAGGAAAAGAAGAATATAGAATTTGGGCCCTTTACGATAATCTAAAAGTAGGCTATGGTGCTGAAACTACATAAACACTCCCCTATCCCACAGGAGGAAATACATAGCTAACAACATGACATCACAGTGTGTGTGTGTGTGTGTGTGGTATTTCAGGCTAAATTTGTTACAGGATTGGACCAGATTCATTCTTTTATCCCTCCAATATCCGATCCAGTGTTTTTGGCTGATATTGGCTAAGTATCTGCTGAGAAACGCAGCCACCACTTACATCATTAATAAAGAGGCAAAAAACCACAAGCTAAAGAGAAATAACTGAAAACACCAGTTTCAGTGATTCTCTAAAGCGGATTCTTGAGACAATGGTCAACATAACATTTTGGTGCAGGACTAAACAATACTTATCATTAGGCTTTAATGTAGCATCGCAAAGTATTGACCCAAATCTCCCAGTGGTGCCACCATTCACAGCTTTAGTCTTGGGCTGTTGTGAACGAGTGTATTGTGATGAGGCACGACACTCTCCATGCATTCTATGGCTGAAGGATTGTCACAACAAAATTGCCCTTTGAAACACAACTATTTCCAAATGATCAACAACATTAGTTTAACAAGTATTAACTGTGGAAATCGCTCCAAATAACGTAGTTAGATCCATCAGAAGGAACTATGTAGGCCTGTCATTATCTACATATTATTATACAAGCGATCTCATTTTTTGGAGGAATCATATAAACACAATTTATAACACCAAACTCTTAATTTGTTCTCAGAATCTTCCAAACGACCAGCGGGCATCGTGTTTATCTGTCAAACTGCTGACAAAAAAGTAGTAAAAAAAATGACCAAACCGATTCATTGCAACGGATTCATTTTAACTAAACATTCAGTTTTAATTCTGTAACTGTGTCCTGTGTTCCAACAGCACATCCATTTCCTAACTTCAATGTTCAGTCCTCAAGTCAGAAAAAGTGGATGTACTTGCATTCTCAGACAACAAAAAGCACTTTGATTGTAATTTATATAATCACAAATCACGGTCACAATATTGTACCATTTACCAGATTGATTCACACCTGGGGTGTCTTAGACAGAAGGGTGTGGACCTATTGCCACAGAGACTTTAATATCTATATCCATAAAGATGATCAGTATTATACATTTGTTAGGCCACAATAAATGCTCTTTAAAGGTCTAGAGTCAGTTCCCATATTAATAACTTGTGATATTTTATAGTCAAGAACATAAACACCATAAATTTAAATATTTCACTATTTTAACTGAAAGTTACTTCAGGCATATAGTCATTATTTAGAAATTAATAAAAATGTATTATTATATATTTGCACTATTATGGCCTGATTTGAAATTCTTTAAATATGACATTTTTTCTGATATTCATTTTATTCTACATTGAACTTTCACTATAGTATCTTCTACAGTTCAGTTCATCATTCTGGACGCTTCTAGCATTTCTTCATCCTTATTTACAGCTTCCCGGTATCCTAAGAATGATCTGAAACCTGTGAAGCTGAACAGGATTAGTGAATTAGAATGTATTTTTACATTTATCTGCAAACGAAATGGTTTTATATGATTAAGAACAGTAATGTACACTGTCAGGGACTGTAACTCTCAATCATGTAACTGTGATGTGAAATCAGTCCCTTTGTCATTAATACAACTTATGGTACTTATGATCCACTTATTTGACAACAAGGAGGACAGGCTGAATATCCTATAGCAGAAGCCACCACAGCTACTAGATTCAAAGACATAAGAACAGATTAATGGGCCATTCACATTTACATAAATAATATAATCTGCACATAAAGGACTGTGCAAATGTCTTGAGCCACTTCACAACACCATCTGGAAAGCGGTTAATAGGCAACACCTTTATTTTTCAGCACGACAACGTTCCCAAACACACTGATAAATCAGTCAAACCACCTCGATAAAAAATGATGGAACACTATCAGTCATGGATCAGCTTTGGAACGTCCTTCAAGAAGCCTGGAGAACTATTCCTGAAGAAATGACAGCGGAGCTTGTCTAAGAGAGTTCAGGCTGTGAACGGTGGTAATAACGGATCAAATACCGAGCAAGTTTGTATTCCCCAAATGTTATGTACTTTATTTACGCACACGTGAGCACATTTTACAATAAATCGGTGTCTGAATTTCTTATGAAAGGAGTGGTGGCTCAACACTTTTCCATAGTACTGTAAACATTAAAGTGACATTGGCCTTAACACTCATTTTTGTCACCAAGCTATATTTATTATTACTCATGTGTGCATCGTCTTTGGTGGAAGAACTGTTTACAAACTACAGCTGATCCTGAAGTCACAGGTATAAAATGTTATCTGAATACAAATGTGAAATATAACTCAGCTCCAATCCCACCGTTTATATGAGGCCTATGAAGTGAAATAAATTTAAAATGATATATGTTGTTAAATTGAAAAATTGTGGCACAGAAAGGCATCTCCCTGGTTCCGAAGATAATGACTCAGAAATTTAACTACATTTTCTAGCGCTGGCCCAAATAATTTGTCGGTATTCGTTTCTTTAGTTAAAGCTTCATGTTATCAGAATCCTTTAGACTCACTTCACATTACTCTCTTTTTTACAGAAAAAGATTAATGTAGCATGTAAACACTTTCAGAGATTGAAAACCATTCACTCTGCCAGAAGGTCCACATAAGGAAACTAATCTACCAACACAACCCTTTTTGAATGAACTCTTTTCTTTTTGATGTCACAAAAGCCAATGCATTTCCACATACTCCTGTTCAGCCTGTAGTTTAACTCTGCCTATTTACAGGATATGTAATAAGGAGTGTTTCAGTCTGGGCTGTTTTGTTTTTTTGGTTTTTTTTTAAAGAAGCACAAAACAGAGCAGCCAATCAGAACAGAGCTCATTTACATCAGTCAGTCTTAAAGATATGGACACAAAAACAGACTGAAGTTGGAAAGAGGTCCAATAAAAATGAATGATGACCATTTTCAGCAAATAAAACCACACGAATGTCAGGAAAGGACCTCTGGAAAATAAAACGAAATATAAAATTAAAATATGATAGCAGAATACTATCTTGAACAAGAAATAGCTGTGACCTTAGAATATCAAAAATTACGTCATATCTATGCACCGCTAGTTAAACACCGAACACGGTCACACTAACTAATTAATTCTAAAACAATGAACTCAATATTAGAGTTTTAAGGGCAGATTTGACTAGGAGTATTTGAGGATTCATTCAGAAACCCCATTCAGAGACTGTCAAATGCTGTTCAGGTCTCAAAATATCCCACATCTGAATAAGGGCTGTTAGGTAATTGTTGTTTGTATCCAATATGTATTAATACAGCGGGTATTCAAACAGCCCAGCTGTGCGATTTGTCTTCTTATTCAGTCAGCGGTTCTAAAATATGAGATGTGTGACGTCCAGCTCCAGTGATCTGAATTGACCCTTCTGGGCTCGTTCACATTCCTCCATTTCTAACCTGAACCTTTTGACCCCAGTCCATCGTTTTACAGTGTAAATTAAACCTCTGTATTTATGATGTATTTCTATCACCACCAAAATGAAGAATATTTGTTATGAAGATTTTCTACACCAAACCTTTTTCAATGACTTTGTTCATCCCACTAAATTATGCATTGAAAAATTGGTGGAATCCCACTTTAACATTTACAATCAATATTTGTGTTACTAGTAAAACTTAACTGTTACTAATATATAGTATTTATATGTGTGTATTTAGTGAGTATTTCTGCAATGTTTTTATTTGATTGATTTAGACTATATTTTATATTGTTCTTGTATCTGTGTGTCTGTGCAGTCGTACCATAGGCAATTTCCTCCGGGATCAATAAATGTCTGATTCCGATTACCAACAGATATGATATGATGTCAAAAATCATGTCATGTCCAAGTATGATTAGTTAAAGGCTGAACACTAAGGAATTAATTATGACATGGGAACTTAATTAGGAAATTTGAGGTGTTTTAAGGACAGTTTTGAGAACTAGAGGAATTCCACTTTAAAATGTACATTTTCTATGTTGGGATTTTGGGAACCACATTATTCTACACATTACTGTATACTTATCTAACGACTAAGCCTAAAACTTAGATTATCAAACTAATATACATGTCCTGTGTATGCGAGGAATTAAAATGTGAGACCCTCAGAGTTGAAGGGAATATTTTCAATATTCAACTATAATGAGGAAAATACGTGTATTAATATAAATAAGCTTAGAATATTAAACTAGTGGTAATGGTAAAGCAGAATCATGCATTATCTTTCCCACTAGTGTATCATTAAAAACAATGTCATCTCAACCAATTAATAATGAAGTTTGATTGCTTAAACTTCCATATAAACATAGAAAATGATGATGGTTTCATTAGTGAACTCCTTTCACTACAAAATTAACATTGATGGCCAGATTCTTTGGGCTCTGGCATAACCTGAAGACCTTGAACCATCCTATAGCGGCAAGAAGCTCCCGGATCCTAATTTATAATTGTTACAGACTAGGATAAACAACACTGAGGCCCACAAAATGATAGCAATCTGTAAAACGTGAGTAACTCTATGAGTATGATACTGCCAGTGTTTAGGAAATGACTGTACGGTTCTCCTTCACGTTATTTGTACTCAGACAGACCCGAGCCCCCCGTCAGACACTCATTCTCCATCTCACACTCGCAGCCCCTGCACAACTTAAAGGGGAATTCCGTAGATTCTTCCAAATATCTACATTATCAGAGTGGGTTTGGTGTGAAAGGCTTCATTGTAGAGAAACATACTCTTTATTTACAGTGGTGGCGAAAGGAACCGGGTGTCATGTCTATAACACTAATATACTTATATACATATAGTATGCATATTAAACATCAGCCACATTTAAAGTCAGTTATCAAGCCTTATTAGTATTTATATATGTAATGCAGATGATGACAGAACAGGGGAACAGGGGAAAAAATTACAAATAAAATATTAACTTCTTTGGGGACTATTTTGCCTCACAACACCCTGCATTCTCCCCTCCACCATGAAGGCTGAAATCTTTATAAAACGTTGATAAAATAGTGTATGACATCACATAGTACATTAATTTCAGCTTCATATGTGATGAGTTTCTTTAAAATGCACATTTTCCCCCCAAAAATGAGCACTATCAGAGAGGGTTCAGTGTGAACGGGTTCACTGTAGAGAAACGTACTGTTTCGTTACAGTGGTGGTGAATTGAACCAGGCATCATGTCTTGAACACTAATATACATAAAGCCATATTATATACTACAGCCATATTTAATGCCAATTATAAAGTCATTAGTATTTATATATGTAATGTAGATGATGGTAACATCTGAAAACCAATTAATAAATACATAAGCAATTCCCTCTGGGATCAATAAAGATTACTGATTCTGAGATTAAAAAAATAATTTCTTTAGGGACTATTTTGCTTAACAACACCATGCATGTACCCCTCCACAATGATGGCCGAAATCTTCTCGAAACTACCCTAAAACAGGTTGGACGTCACATTACCTTACATTATTGTTTCGGGTAATAACTTTTTTTAATGCTTTAAGACATCTGGTTCCATTCACCACCACTGTAAACATTTCTGACACTGTAGATTTCTGTAGAGTGACATATTCCACCACACATTGAAGACTTAGTTATACAGAGTCTTGTTAAATACTGGAGGAATTTATCTTCATTTCAAATGCAGATATGACAGTGATGCTGTGTGTGTGTGTGTGTGTGTGTGCGTTTGTGTTGGGCCTACAACAGCCAGCACATTGGCCAGCCTAGAAGAGCACCTCAAAAACGCTCACACACACTCTGCACACTGTCACTTGCTTGTTCACACAATTACAAACACACACACACACACACACACCTGAGTCATCTCACACAAACGAGCAGGTCATGAGAAAGCCACCAGCATCTGGTGAGGACGTAGAGAGACGGCCGGCCCCCGAGGAACCTACCTAGGAGCAGCAGCCGATGGGTCGCTCTGTATATCTGTTTGTCTTTCTGGAGCTGCTTCTCTATCTTTTTGTTTGCTTCTCTCTGTGCCTTCTCCTCATTTCGCTGGTCTTCCGTCTTACTGTTACCCAAACAACCCATCTTCCCACAAAAAAAAGAAAGTTCTTGTTTTTGGGGGGGGTGGGTTGGTGGTGTGAGGTGAGCTGAGGTTTTGGGGTGGTGTGGAGTGTCTTGATACGAGAAGCAGAATCAAAATTTCAGATTCCTTGATTGGATCTGTAGGTCCAAAAATCAAAACACCTCGACTGAGGACCCTGACATCTGTGCGGTCAGGTAGAAGACCCTGGAATAAGACTTAGAGGACAGGGGATGGGTGGGGTGTGGGGGG
>JBBPCW010251678.1:0-13975 GCA_037974425.1 Phenacogrammus interruptus
GATTAAATGTGCAAAGTTATTACCAATGTTGAGAAGCGTTCTGCTATCATAAACTATTAAACCAGCTGACTTTGGAAAATGAAATAAGGCAATAAATAAATAAAAAACTAAAAAGAACACAGTCTGTGCGGAGCAGTCAGGAAGGCATCTGGACTTGGCCGCGCCATTTTGGAATTGAGCTTATAGCACCTGGTATTCCCAGGCGGTACTAACCAGGCCCGAAGTACTAACCAGGTACTAACCCGACCAAGTACTAACCAAGTACTAACCGGGCCCGACCAAGTACTAACCAGTTCCCACATCAAACGTGTTCAGAAAGAACAACAGCTTGACAACAACAACAATCTGCCACATCCTGCCCGGCAAGGCATGTTGCTTTTGAGGAATTCATGCTGTTTTCCTTGAGGGATAAAAAGGAATTCCATGAGTCGTGTTTGTTGAAAAGGTGCAATTTTATTCCAAAAATCCCAGTTAAGTACAATCAAATGGAACTGGGCAGCTTTCAAGGAATCTGTACAGGTTTTATAGAAGAGATACTGTTTTCGAGGAATCAGGTTTCATGCTTTCCAGGAATCCCGTCTGCTTTTCCTCTTCAATAAATGAGGTCCTGATGTCAGCCAAGGCTCTGAGGGAAGCAGGTCCATGCCCCTTTTGTATCTGAAGCTCTTTTTGAAAACCTTCAGCACCAAGCCTAAAACTGCACTCCCCCCAAGTTCTTCCATCCCTGCCCTTGGATCTCTAAACTTTGATTTCAAAAGGGCCTTGCAGGCGTTCAGCTCCGGGCTCAGATGAAATGAGATGGTGTTTGTGTGTTCTGCCGGCGGAGCCGGGGGAGGCCGGGGCAGAGGGGGTTAGGAGCTACCACCGAAACACAAGGCTGCTTTCTCATGGCGGAGGCAATCAGGAGACAGGTACACTTTCCACTTACATGACCTTGCGAAAGCCTCTGCCTCAGCGCGATGCGTTTTGAAGCCCTCGCCTGATTCCCTCGGCTTAAATAAAACATGCAGGGGAGCACTGCGGGGAAGAGCTCTGAGCCAGAGATACTGGAGGGGGTAAGGAATAGAAAAAATGTGTCTGTCAGGGAGATAACAAGCTGGCCCTGGCGTAGTGCTAATTGGCAATTGCGTACGTATACGAGCGGAATATTTATCACTTCTGCCGGCCCGTGGTGAGACCCACAGCATCGCAAATTCCCTGCCTTCCGCAATCCGTGAGTTTGGAGATCCGCAACGGGATAATGAGAGGTGGTCTTGGGCAGCGGCCCTGTTGGGTTAAGGCTTTTTAACAAACGTACAAGGCTTAGATTACATCAGGGCCTTGACATGCACGCTCATTACCAATAACGCTCTTGGCCTAATCCCTAATTCAGCAAAAAGGGTGAGGCGGACCTCTACGGCAGGGATGCAGTATGTAAATTCATAGAAAGAACTTCTGGGAATAAACAAAAGAGTCACATCCAAGTCCAGTCAAACAGAATCAGGGTTTTAGTGGACGAAGGATGTCGACTGAGGAATCACCATCATTCTTCCTGAAGAAAAAGATGGGATCCCACATTGGACGTGCTCAGAGAGAAGAGCAGCTTGACGACAACAATTGGCCACGTCCTGCCAGGCAAAGCATGTTTCTTTCTCAAAGAATTGATGGTGTTTTTCTTGAGGGATGAAAAGGAATTCCACCTCAGACGTGTTTAGAAATGAGAACAGGTACAATTTTATTCCAAAAATCCCAGTCAAGTACAATCAAATGGAACCAGGTAGCTTTCAAGGTAGCAATGCTGGTTTTAGTCGTTGTTGTTTTTGAGGAGTCAGGTTTCAGTGGATCAAAGACCCACAGCATCGCAAATTACCCGCCTTCTGCAACCCAGGCGTGTGGAGATCCAGAACAGGATAATGAGAGGCGATGCTGGGAGGTGGGCCTGTAGGGTTAAGGCTTCTTAACCCTTCAGCAGGGGAGTTTGTTAACAATTCTACCTGTAGCTAAGTGAGTCTTTTTTTGCTTATGCCCCGGCATTCTACCCCAAAAATTGTGAATTGCTCTTCTATTTGCTTCGGTTATGCTGCCTGACTGCGAAGTTGCTGAAAATCATTGAGAACATGTTCATCTCACAGACTGAAGGATCATTGTGTTTGCTGTACAAACACCAGCTGTGGTTGTTAAAGTTACAGTGCCATAGTGATTAAGAATGAATATTAGGAGCTGACAAATACTCCGTGAAGATTTATAAAGATGTGTAACCAGAACAACAGCCCTGAGTTCTTTGCTGATTTTGCTAAGGCGCATGTCAGTTGGTTCAACAGTTGTGTAAAATGTAAAGGTTTATTTTACAGCGCCATACAGCGAGTGTTTGTTTCTTGGTTGTGTGTGTTGTGTTCCTCGATGACACTCCATTCGTTTGTTGGCGTGTCAGCTGTTGAGAGTAATTTAGTTTCTGATGGACTGTCAGATCTATAAAAATAAAGAGATCGGCATATGCTGAATCTCCATTATCCTACAGTTATCAGTGTGATGCTACTCTTTAATGGAAAGTAGTCAGAAGGGATACAATGCTCTTATTACATCTGGGCCTTGAAATGCATGTTTATTACATTGCGCCAATTCAGCAAAAAGGTGAGGTGGAGCTGAGGACCCGAGGAATGAGGCGGTTCAACTGGGACGGCCTATTCAAGTGTTTATTAAACAAACATTAAAGCAGAACCATCGGGTACAAGACACAGACACTTTTTTCTAGGGTTTCTTCAGATCTTCAAAAACAACCTGAATAAACATCATGAATCAGAACAGAGACCTCCTGGGTGGAGAACGTCAGCGGTTTATCACTGCTGTAAAACATAAAGCTTATCCAACAGTTTCTAACCGAGTAAAAAAACTAATTAAAGAAGCTTTAGAGAACAAAGAGGAGCGGCTACGGATCTTTTAGGGGGAAAACGCAATTAGAGTGCACGCGAGCCGCTATCAGAGCAGTTGAAAAGGTCAGAGCGTGTCACGGATTTAATGCTGAAACGACAGAAGATCCAGCCCGGGGTATTCAGGGACTTGTTTTTTTCCTCTCTCTTCGTTCCTCAAAGTCAGATTTTCTTTTGAATGTTTTTACCCAGAGAGGTTCAAAACTATATATCTGACCCCAAAGTGTATCTCCTGCTTTTCTCTTTACTCCCTGCCTCTTTCTCTCTATACTTCTCTCTTCTTCTTTTTCTGCCTCACTCCTCCATTTATCTCTCTTTCTACTTCTAACATCTTCCTTCTCAGTTTCTCTCCCCTCTTCATATATTTCTCTCTCTCTCTCTCTCTCTCTCTCTCTCTCTCTCTCTCTCTCTCTCTCTCTCTCTCTCATATATATATATATATATATATATATATATCCTTCTCTGTAGTATCAGTGTTTTCTGTAATATGACTCCTGACTGTTGTTTTGATTTCAGATACTGATATTGTTCTCTCACAGTCAGTCAGGAGCTGGTCTATGTCTGAGGTTCCCTCCTGCAACCAAGTCTCTCACCATTCACTGAAACGGACAGAAGTTCCTGTCATCATCTGTGTGCAAATGACCTTCACTCCATGTGTTTTGCTTGTTTCATGCCAGTTGGATAATAAAACAATGTGAAAAAATGACCACACCCCCTACTCTTATAAGAGGATGTGATTCGGCACATTAAAGCCTTATCTCACTCTTTTTCTCTCTCTGTTTTTCTCATTGTCCTCTTCATTTCTCTTTCCATCTCTCTCCCTTCCCCCTGTTCCAATCATCTCTCTGTCTCTCACCCCTCTCTCTCTCCAGCCATGGATTCTGCTCTGTCTAAGGGGAACCTGTGTTCGGATGCTGGAAAGCCCTGTAATCCGTGTCTGGATGCTGCGAAGGCCTGTAACCTGAATGACACATGTAAAAGGCAGCGCTCTGCGTACATCGCAACCTGCAACCGTGCGGCACCACTTACACACACGCAGGAGCCCTGCAACCGCAAGCGCTGCCACAAGGCCCTGCGGCAGTTCTTCGAGCGCGTGCAGACGGAGTTCACCTACCCACTGCTCTTCTGCTCCTGTCGCGACAAAGCCTGTGCCGAACGCCGTCGCCAGACCATCGTCCCCGCCTGCTCCTTCGAGGAGAAGCTCAAGCCCAACTGCCTGGAGATCAGGAGGACCTGCCGCTCCGACCCGCTCTGCAGGTACAACTTACCAACACATCACAGTAGGATTCGATTGCCACGAGAGCTTTAGTGAGGTCAGGTACTCATGTTGGAACATTGCTATGAGGATTTTATTGCAGACCCTAGAGCATTACTGAGGTCGGGTACTGATGTTGGAACATTGCTGTGAGACTTCAATTGCATTCAGAGTATTAGTCTGGTTGCAACATTGCTGTGAGGATTTGATTGTATTCAGGGCATTAGAGGGGTCAGAAACTGATTTTGAAACATTGTTGTGTAGATTTGATTGAATTCAGGGCATTCAGAGGTCAAGTGCTGATATTTGATGTCCAAATTGTTTTAGGGATGATGGAACTCTTGTATAGTCAATCCAGCGATTCATAATGAAACTCTAAACCACTGTTTGTATTAACTAGTACTACTTCAGCAGTAATATTATGCATTTATCTATAATATTTATATTTATATAGTTAATATTTATATAGTGTATTGAGTACAGAGTATTTTCCAGGAGTGTTATTTGAACGTTTTATATTGTTTTGTCTCTGTGTCTGTGCTTTTGTAGCTTAAGCCGTTTCCTCAGAGTTTACGGATTCAGAAATGCAAAGCAGCAGAGGGGTTCCAAATGAAGTGACTGATCAACAGAATTAGTTCATTAACTTTATTCCTCCTAATTACTTGGATAAAAGCCAGAACTCGACAGTAATGTTATGCTGATATAAGAATTATAGCTTTGCAGTCTGTCACCGCAGAAGGAGTGACCACTGCTTTTGAGGCTTCCCAGTGTGAACACACAGAACACTAAAACCAGGGAAGGGACTCCTTGGTAATTAAAAAATCATTAAACAAATTGTGGATCTGTATGAATACAGTTTAAGCCCCAAAATGGTTCTTACTCATGGTAAAAACAAACTTTGTTTGGAAATAAAGAGGGAAGATCAATTCTCAGTGCCTACCTGGAATCTAGAGCACTCAAGATGTCTGCTCTTGGCATGAGCATGGACAGAGATCTTAGTTTTATAAAGTTGTAAGAGTCTGAAAAATTGGCACCTTAAAAACAGCTGAAATTAGATACTTTGTGTCTAATCGAGACCTAAAAAGGTCTTATCCATACCTTCATTTCCTGCAGCATTGATTATTACAATACTCTCCTACCTGAGCTTTCTCAAAAGGCTATTAGACCGCTCCAGCTCCTTCAAAATGCTGCTGCCAGAGTTCGAACAAAACCAAGAAAAGAGAGTACATCACTCCAGGTCTCAGGTTCTTGCAGTGGCTCCCAGTTCAGTAAAGAATACATTTCAAAGCTTTTCTCATCATATACAAGTCACTCAATGGTTTGGGCTCTAAATTAATCTCTGTGTCTGATGTTAACAATAATAATACTGGTTGGATTTACAGGAGCTGCTCAGCTAGTGGTGTAAAGAGCTCAAACTAAACATGGTGAAATGGTGTTTATCCGTTACACTGTCCAACCAACTACCCACCAGTAAAGATGTTAAAACTGCACTATTCTCCTTCGACTTCTTTTAAATATCTCCAACCTTACTTTCGCTCTGCTGTCATTGATTTTCAATGTACCCAAATTTCTATTCTATGTTATTTTTTATTCTATTCCTGAAAAGTACACAGAATGACCTGGCACCATCAACTAGATAATCTTCAAGAACACTGGGGTTGAGTAAGAGGAAGAAAGAGAGCATGGCACAGTAATATAACATCTCAGGAGCCTTCCTACGCACTCCAGACTTTTGCTGGGTTGCTTTTCTTCTCTGAATTCAGTGTAACCATCTGCCAGCCTTGTGCAAGCACTCTATCCTCATTATGGAATGACCCCTGGCCTTGGTTCTGGTCTCGAAATTCCATAGAAATCGATGGTCTATTAACGCCAGAGACCATTTCTGAAAGGCTGTTTCCAATGCGAAGTTCTGGCTGGTCTTCCTTATGGGGCTGATGTCCATAATCTTCACAACACAGAAGATCTCCGAGACCAGAGCTACATGGTGCATGATGATACACCAGTTTGTCAAGGATTTTTTTCATTTCCCCACTGTCCTGCACCTCCTTCATTCCCTTTTCATGGCATTGTATAATGCCATCTCTGAAGTACAAGACCATAATCATCCACCAACAACAAGCCCAGTGAGACCATGTTTGGAAGATCTTTTGAGTTGTGAGGTTCTGACTTCTTGGAATTAGTGAGGAACCTAATTCCAAGAAGTGTCTTTCTGGTTATGCCAATCTTAGACATGTACTACACCTTCATTAAACAGTCATGGAATATTTGCAGCTCTTCGTTTTGGTCCTGAGCTTCCACAGATCTCATGAGGTAGGCCTGTTATGCCAATGTAGGTAATGTTTTGATGGTACCTTGCTGTCCCCCACAGCATGCCAGGCTGCGGAGGGTGTAGTGATGTAGAATGAAGAAGCACAGCACAGTTGTGGAGTTGATATCTATAGCCTTCACAATACATGTGTGTGTGAGAGTGGCATATGAGGGAGGGGTGTGTGTGAGCGTGTGTGTGTGTGATTTACTTGTGACTAAACATTTGTACATTGCTTTTTTTTCAACAAATCTTATTATAAAACAAATGTGTGTGCATTTTTAAAGTGGTAATTTGATCACCACCTAGTTACAATATCGTGGTGTGAAACTTATCAGATTTGTAACTTTATCCGATTTTTCAAGTTCTCACAATTATGCGGTGCTGCCAGGGGTGTTTTAATACTACATAAATAGAGGTGAAATCGAAAGGTGGTGAGACTCACAATTTTACTGTGAATCAGGAACTCTGGGTCTCTCAGGGTGGGCACTTTTCAAAATCAACTAATGGGACAGAAACAATATTTTGACTTACCTTGTAGTATACAACAGGTTTAGATATAATGGGCTTGATAGAAACACCATAAGACTACACACGACAGGACTACACTTCAAGATTCAAGATTTTTAAGATTCAAGATTTTTATACACAGTGCAAAGAGAATAATAGACAGAAAGGGCAAGAAAAATACTGCTGTTACTGCTCCTGTCGACTGCACTCTATGTTTTCATGTAATATTGTATAGTTTTGATTGTATGTTACCACAATCCTCTACAGCAGCGCCAGCCAAACTTTTTCGCACCTCGGACCAGTTTAATGCAAAACAATATTTTCACGGACCGGTATAGATACATCTAAAACAAAGTATGTTTGTTTTTTACTCATTTTTGCTAGCTTCTAGGCTAAATTTTTGATGCACCGTATCACATGACCGAAACAAGTATTCTGAATAAAAGATCTTTCAGACTCTGATAAGCAATAAAATAATTTTGGTTCTGTCTTTATGTGCGGCCCAGTACTAATGCACTGATACTGGACCACAGCCTGGTGGTTGGGAACCTCTGTCGATCCAAACAACAGATCATTGTACTTGTACAGAGACAATGAAGAAATTGTGTATCTTGTATGAATTTGAATGAAGAAAACTGATGACTATAATCAGTTCTGGAACAATTAACTAATGAGAGAAGAGCCGGACAGAGGAAGTGGGGTTTTATGATGTGAGTGTGTTGGACTGGGTTGTCAATCAGTGCCATAAACAATGTTGCAGCAAATGTAATAATTAATAGAACACTTATTCTCTATGATACATATGGTCACAATATTTCAATGCATCATAAGACTTCCCATATACATTTTTTACAACCATTTTCCATGCGATTTTGACAGAAATGTTGCAAAGCTGTTATTTTATTATCTTTAGTATCCTGAAAGTTAGCTGCTAGTCTAGCATTGCAAGCTAACCATCATTTGAATATAGTGTGCTAAACTATAGGCTCACTGCAGCTTCTAGCTTCTCCTCCTTGTTGTTTTAGTATCTCAGGGCTCGCCTTATCTATTCTGACTTACTTTCACACACAATTCCTCATTCTCTCAATCCTCTGGCTCAGAGGAGTTCTGAACCAAAGTTATTGGTCAAAGAGAAAAGAGAGCGTGAAATGGAGGCTTGTGGTTCCCTTGTTACCACACATTCTGGCCTGGATATCAATTTCAAAATCAATATTATCCACCTTTTATAACTATTTTTATTTGTTTTTGGGCAGTGTGGCCATCTAAAGGGGGTGGGGGGGGCCCTTCAGCCTCAGGGCTGACTGTGTAATGGACATTTAATCGAATGCAAGACAAATTGACTTGAATTCAGCCCCCATTATCAAAATAAAACATTACTGTACATTGATATGCACCGAAATAGCCAGCGGTCATGATAATAAAAGCGCACAAGCATTCCTGGTTAAATTGGTTAATCCTTTAAGCAATCATGCTTATCATTCCGAGTGGCGTTTCCAGCTTCCTGGCGGCGGAAGTCAATGAATGAAATCACACAAGCTACCGTAATCCTCGCAGTCCATTAGGAAAGTGGTTAAATTGAGCGGGGAATGTTAATTAGCTGCACTACCAGAGAATCAATTGGACTCCGTGTCAACCGAACGGTTCCCCTTTCGGAGTCCGGACGTTCCATCCATCATCCATCACTCGGGGTCTCGCCAGCATTCCAATCTCTCATGAAAAACCTTCAGATGTTCGGAACGTTGGCCAGCGCTACACAGGAATCTAGGAATGCAGAAGGAAATGGTCCGGTCTCACCTCACCTCACAGAAATGACTTTTGTTTATTTATTTATTTGTTTACTTTATTGGTTTGTGTTTAGCCTTTCAGCGTAATGGCATACCTGCAGTCTGGGGAATGTTGGTCTCCATCAGCGGCTTAATAAGGAAAAATAAAGAATAAAATGTCTACATTTTTTCCTGTATTCCTATTCAAGACCAGCCTTTGTGGCACACATTCCGGATGCCTGTGGGCCGAGAGACAGAGGCCCAGACGGTTCGTCCTTGTGGGGAGGGTGATTTATAAGCGCAGGGCGGTCTGTGGGTCCCCGGCAGGCCGACCTCAGTCTCACTCGGCAGAAATCACCTTGCCCGAACTCATGGCAGGACACTGGAGGACGTCCAACACCACGCCTTCCCCAGAGCCTGCGGGGGGCGAGTGAGGGGGTGTGCGACAACTTCAGAGCCAATCCAGATACACAGCGCTGTCTACAAACACTCCTACATCTAGTTACTGATCATCACTGTTATATAACATGTTCTCTTCTGTAGGTCAGACTGATTATCCCTCACAGCTTCTCGTTCCAGCAGGTTTCATCACTGGTTTAATCTAAAGTAACCTCTGAACCTGGGAAAGACCTATAAATAAAACCCTGCCTTACCATTCTGCCTCCATTTGTTTTTCTTTGCTTATTTGTTTTACTTTTTCCTTTATTTATTTAAACATCATTAACTTTTTTTCAGAATGACTGGAATTTAATGTATCGTATTGTTTATTATTTGATTGTTAATAGCGGTGGGCATAGATACATTTTTTTAACGGCGTTAACCACGCGAGATCCCCCCACGCCCATCACCCTCCACCCCGGACAGAGAGACCGATACCCCTTTTCCACTCCACTGGTTCTCATGCTGGTTCCGTGCCGGTTCCCAATATTGGAACCAGTGCCACGCTTTTCCACAGAAAAAAAATTGGTGCCGGTTCCTAAAACAAGCACCGAACCGGCACCTAAAGTCTGCTGGTCTCGTAGCGAGAACCCGTGACGACACAAGCGGTGGGCGGAGCCTTGAACGTAATCGTTTTCTATGTCGATTTTTTTCAACGATAAAAACACGCTGCATAAGCTGCATTTGGACACTGAAATAAATCCTCAAGGTTTGGAGAATAACCAGCAAGCAGGAACTGAGTTCGGCCATGTTTGTTTCTGTTTAGTGGGCGTGGCCTGTCCTGTATTCTCACGCTGAGCTCCTATCTAGTGTAAATGCAGGCCAGTTCTCAAGTGGTTTCCAGTTCAGCACCGGCCGAGAACCAAAACCGGCACTTGGCACCGGCACCAATGTAGTGGAAAAGGGATACGAGACAGGTTTAAAACGTGCATGAACCGGACAAGTTCCTGTAAAATCAAGGTGAAATTCATCATAGCTTGCGGAGTATTGACCCAGCTTCCTCTGTGTGGGGTGGGTTGTTGGGTTTTGGGGGTTGGTGGCGTTAACAGCGATATTTTTTTATCGCGAGCTAAGAATATCGCACATTAATGCCGTTAATGGCCCAGCACTAATTGTTCGTCATTATTATGTATTCATTGTTTTGTTTACTTTCTAAATTTCAATTTTATGATTTTAAATGAAATTGTGTTACATTTTATGTGTCAAATAAAATAACTGATCCGGTCCAAAATGACCCCAAATAGATTCGAATATTTGTTTTATATAGGACCTTCACTCTAGGACTTTATAAATGAGGAGGGAGGTCATTAGGGGGGGCAAAAAAATGTGCAATTATACAGAAATGTAAAAAAAAAAATGTAACGAGCTATTTCACTTTTTATTGGGTTTATGTGAAGTAAAATTATAGCACTTTTTTAGATGAATGAGCAAGTCTCTCACACTCACACTCACACACACCCCAGTGGTGAAATCTGTTTGTAAACGAAAGGGAAAGAAGCAGATTCTCACCATGACTGTGAAAAAGAGCAGAAAACATGTTGAATTATGCAACTTTTTCTTCATTCCCTCTTGTGAATACAGTCTGCCATTAATTTAAAAAATTTAGAGCCAACAGTCACCATCACTGCATCAACTGACACATCCTACACCTGAGGACAGAACAACTGACGGCTTCAAAACAACAGCACTTTGTTGCTTCTCTAGAAAAGCCTTTTTCCCAGAAAATTGTGATTAGGATCATTTACACCGGGTCATTCATTTGTGTCGTTTATGGAGGGTAAAAGGTAAATCTGATGGACATGTTGGGCCTAAAATCACAGAGAAATTCAGGGGACTTAAATTCCCTTAACCTCCCCATGTAATCCTACTAATCCCTGCTGAACTCTACATAATTACATTTTACATTTACGGCATTTACCTGACGCTTTTTGTCCAAAGCGACTTTCGTTCACTGACTACAGGGGATAGTCTCCCGGGAGCAACTTAGGGTTAAGGGTTTTGCTCAGGGACCCAATGGTGGTGCTGAAAGTAGGATTCGAACCCATGACCTCTTGGTCCGGAGGCAAGCATCCTACCCACTGAGCTACCTCCACCCCATAATTAAACCACAAAAACTAAACCTGCATCATTAACAATGCCGATTCTAAACAATCCAAATATTTAAATTCCAGTCAAAGCAATCCAGTTATACATACATACATACAAACATACATACATACATGCATACATGCATACATGCATGCATGTGTGGACAAAAGGCCAGCCAGAAAGAGGGATATAGGTAGAGTGGAGAGCCTGTGCTGTAACTGAACTGATATGTCTTTTGTTTAAAGAAAGCTCCGTGTCCCGGGTGTGTGTTTATATGAGAGGAGAGAAGTCCTTTCTGCATTTGGACACCATGTTATTTTTGTGATTAATAATCACTCTTTTAAAACGCTGGACTCAGTTCTCTCTCTGAAGTTTGAAGTTGAAGTCTGCTTTGTTTTTGCTCCTTTATCCCCCACAGAGTCTGTTTGATACGTCTTTTCTCATGTTACGCCTGAACACCCACTGGCTGTGATTAATCTGTGACTTTGACATCAATCGGTCAGATCAGATCTGTTCTGATCAAGTAAACAAACAGGCCATGCTGGAATTCCAGTTGGACCTCCAGAACCTCCAGGGTCCTGAGCTTTGATTTATGTCAGGTGACGTGAATCTTCCCCTGCTTGAGATTCACTCCGTCTCCGGTCTCAACCAGTGGAGTCACGGTGCAGGAGTTGCTCCGGGCCTCACACTCCTTTGGAGTCTTCACCGCCTCACCAGCTCCTCCCAGCTGGAGGCGGAACCAGCGCTGGAATCCTCACCCTGTCCCTGTAGGGGAACCTCCTTTAGTCGTCAGATAGAAAGCTGTCAAATCACATTTTCATCACAGGACAGGGGTTATACAAGCACTGTGTTGTGGGAACGAGTGGTAGAAGTGTTAGAACCTGTAGACTTGCCTGTTGTTCTGCCTCAAAGAAGAGCTGTGAGTCTTTACTGTTCATTATCAGCCACAACCATCAACACTGGGCTTTAAATGCCTGTCATTTTTGTGTTTGTTGGGGTGTTGCCTTTGTGTGTCAGCGGAGGGCAGGGGATGGGGCAGCAGTGTTGTTAAGGTGTACTGAGCCTTCCAACACTGTGGATTGGTGTTCATTCATTCTTTTGGTGGAGACTACATTGGTCCACTTTATCACAGCTGGTAGCCTAGTGGTTAGGGCATTTGCCCTGTGATCAGATAGTCCAGGTTCGATTCCCAGGCCGCTAGGCACCTCTGAGGTACCCTGAGCAAGGTACTGTCCCCACACACTGCTCCCCGGGCGCCGTGTTCATGGCTGCCCCCTGCTTCACTTGGTGAATGGGTTAAATGCAGAGGCTGAATTTCGTGCTGTTCACACTGTGTGCACTGGTGTGTTCACGAATGATCACTTTCACTAAGGGGCTGAGCTAAACTGCTGACAGCAGACCATAAAAAACAGTAAATGCTAAACAAGCGTTTTGTCACTCTAAAATGAATGTTGGATGTTTTGAGCATCACATCACAAACGCAGTTCTTCAAGAAACTTAGAGGTTCTTCTACAGCACATAGAACCAAAATAATACAATAAAGTCTATCCATGACACAAGTACCCGCATGTTCCTATAAAACATGATCAAGCATTTGGCCACTTTTCAAAATGCAGAGTGCAGACAAATGGCTTTCGGTTCCCTTTTAACGTGAAATGTGTTGCACGAAAGATAACATGTTCTAAAGCCCTTTATTACCACACCTAACTCTGTAGTTATGCTAAAACAGTTTTTTTTTTTTTGGTCCCACAACGTACCAGATGACTTAAGAAGAGCTTCAATCTTCAAAACACCTTCAGGAGTGTGTGTGCGCGTGTGTGTGGGAGAGAGAGACAGAGGGTGTGTGTGAGTGTCAGTGTTAGAGTGTATGTGTGTGTATGTGAGTGAATGTGAAGGACACTGGGAGATGCTCTGAATGAAAAATAGTGAGCAGAAAAATGGCAGAGTTTGGACACGCTGGCCGTTATCAGTCCTAATTGCCCAGGGAACTTCACCCGCCACGGCTCAAATGAGGCATGAAAAAGAAAGAGACTACCTGAGAGAAAAAAAAGACTTGCTTAAAATACGTGGCCTTCATACTTCTCTTTCCGCCCCTTTTGTCCGACGTGAGACATCTATTGTTTGAGGATGTCCCTGCTGGGCCTGAGCCCGGACAGAAAAGGGGAAACGGGACGGCTCCATCTGTTCCTAAAGCCTCAGTGATAAGCGCTTCAATTAGAAAAGAAGTGGGCCGATATTTTGCTGAAGGAACAGAGATATTTTTGTCGTTTTAAAGAGCGGACTGATTGACGGAGGCTCGGAGTGGTGGATAACGTGGTTCAGCTGATGTAATGGGATTATATAGCTATGGTTACGAACCTCAGACTATTCCTACATTTGATGTATGTCAGTGTGAAGAGATTTGTTCACTTCCAGACCATTTCGATTTGTCCATTTGTTATTAAATGGTCACATAATGTAAAGGGCAGCTGGTCTTAAATGGGGTAAAATCTAAGTTTCTGAAAATGTTTTTTATACACTACCAGTCAAAAGTTTTAGAACACCCCAATGTTTCAAGATTTATTTAATCAAAATTCAAACAGTTCAAGTCCAGTGAATAGCATGAAATGGTACAAAGGACAGTGCTGAACTGTGAGAGGTTTAAAACTTGTAAGGATACCCAGAAGCGGGAAATAATTCTGTAGCTCCATGCAGTTCCTCTGGTCTGTGC
>JBBPCW010251689.1:0-13974 GCA_037974425.1 Phenacogrammus interruptus
TGTGTGTGTGTGTGTGTGTGTGTGTGTGTGTGTGTGTGTGTGTGTGTGTGTGTGTGTGTGTGTTTGTGTGAGTGTTTAAAGAATACACTTAAAGACAAAGTCACAGACACAATATTTGGTCTAATATCTCTGTAGTGGTTTGTCCTGTCCTGAAATGCTCTCAGTTCTGTGTAGGTGTTTTGTGTAGGTGCTCTGTGTTTGGTGCCTGCGTCACTGTGAGAGTATAAAGGCGCTGTCCCGTCCCAGGCTGTCTGGATCTAACGCGCCCCTCGCCGTGCTCATATGGCAGGCATATGGGCACTGTGGTCGCCCTCCTAGCCCTCTTCACCCCGCACTCCTCGCCTCCTCCCCCATCTCCCCACCAGGCTGGCGTGAGTTATATCAGACTGTGCTCCGGCCTGACTGGTGGAATTCCGGATCCGTCCCGTTTAACTGCCACCGGGCCGGAGCCAGGCGCTTTTCCGTGCCCCTAAAAATCGATCCCGCTTTGATCGCTTCACACTTCCCCGGGCCTCTGGGCTGCAGTGCTGTCGCCCTCGTTCCTGTGATTAAAAACTCGTGGCCTTCTCGGCTCTGGCTGGGCTGAAAGGTGATACACTTGTGTCTGCCATATAAAACACATCTTGAGGCTCTATCAGGACGCCTCCCGCTGATCCGGCCTCCTATTGTCCTCCTCCATGAGAAGCTGTTGTTATCAGGCTGGGAGGTCATGGAGGTTGTGGCTGAATGCTTTGGGTTATCTGTAACAGGCCTGTTTCTTGTGGCATGCATATAATGCCCAACAGACGTATTTGTGCTGTTCAAAGATTTTTGCTTGAAAGCCTGAAAGCTGGCTGAATGAACTAAGTCTGTTTGCTGATTCATTATCAAAGATAATATTTTAAAAGTATTAATTCTACCTTAATGTAATATAATATTTTTCATTTTGATTGTTACAGTGATCCCAAACAATTCTATGTGATCAAGTTAAGTAAGGTCAAACAGGTTTATTGTCATTTCAGCCATATACACAGTACACAGTGACTGTAGTGCAACACTAAGAACAAAACAGACCCACAAATAACAAAAACAAAAACACCTCAGGAGTACAAAAAAACAGACAAGACAAAAATTCACAGAGCAAAGAGAGCAAGAATAATACAAGAGCAACAAAACAACATGACAAGACAATACACTTGAAGTGCATAATATTAACACAATATTATGACGGATGCTGTATTCTAGTGAAGGCATCAGGTGTGAAAAAATGCAGAATGGAGGTAAACAGAAAAAACAATAACTGCAAATACTAGCGGGGAGTGTGCAGTACTGTATATAATAAATACTTGGTGTTTACAGTGGCAGTAGGGGGTGGCAGAACAGTTCAGTGTGTTTGTGAGTTATGAAAGATACTCAAAAGAACAGGGAAAACTACTCAATGAAGAAATGGACCTTAAATTGCCCATATTCTACACTTTTGCAGTTGTGTTCATTCGAATGGATAAAGAGATGCTATGGAATGGGAACATAAAGAAGGATTCATGCACATAAAACTACACCCTGGAGATCTTGGACACTGAGTTCAAATAATAAAATATAAGTAAACTATACAACGGGCCCTTTAAGGACTAGCAAAAATCCTCAACTTGTGACACAATAAACAGCATGAAGCCCAAACATGCTGTTTTTGCAGTTTAGTTTCTGGATGTTCACAAACTCTTTTCTTAAAAAGCAAGCAAAAGAGGTATTCCATGATCCTGGGCCCTTTAAGGTGTAGAGAGCAGGCAGCGAACTGTAGCTGAAGCTGGAGTAGGCTTTCCCTGCGAGCTCATATTCAGCGTGAGGAATTCCCTCTCTCTCGATTGGCCCAAAAACGCCAGCCAGAACCTGGCGAGCACTGCGATGTTGTAATAAGCCGCTCTCCAAAAAGCGTTTCATAACTGTCTCGACGGTTTGCCACCGCAGCCGTGCCAGTCTGCCCCAGAATACGAGACGTCCCTGACACCCTGCCAGCCTGCGTGACGAGGTGGAATGGCTTTCAGGGGCCCTTTTCCACCGTCCGCTCACTTCCAGAGCCTCGGCACTAGCAGCCAACAGACACTGGATTCGGTGGCAAGAAGCGCGGGTGTCTGACAGGCCTGGTGGTTTCTGGGAAGTGAGGGAAGAGTCTAGACGAGACCCCAATCGCATCCATCTGGGGACCCCATGAGCCAGCTAAGTGCAAGACCTTCAGAATAAAGGTTGACGCACACTGTGGAGACAAACAGTGAACCGTACCTGTGTTCGATCACTGAAAGACTCGAGAATGTTCTCTTTCGGCTGGTTTTTACGGTCTTTTTTCTGGACATCTGCAAACAATAGAACATTAGTGTTTGTGCCATTGGTGAAGCCCAGCCTTTCAAAGCCTGTTTCAAACAGCATCACTTTTACTTAGAGATGCAGTATCATCATCTCCTTTTCAATTCAAGTCAGATCAAGTATGTGTTTATTGTCATTTCAAACATACAAAGTAAACAGTGAAATGAAACAATGTTCATCTAGAACATTGGTGCAATACATAGAACAAAATCAGAGCTACTAGGAACAAAAACCTAAGACCATACAAGTGGGTAGGACAGGACTAAAGAATGAGTGAAAAAACATGAGAAAGAGTGAATAAAACAGTACAAAATTACAGGACAACGTACAGTGCAGTCGGCAGGAGCAGTAACAGCATGAGTGTGAGTGAATACAGTATTATAACATGCAAATAGCAGCAACAGGATTAGAAAAAAGGTTCACTGCATAGTAAATACAGGGTTTTTGCAGTGGCAGTTGGGCAGTAGGATTGCTATGCTTTTGGCAGAACAGTTTAGAGAATGTATGCAGTGTGACTGGAGAAAGGAAAGAGTTCGGTTCAGATGTGTCTGTGTGTCAGTTCTAGGACTGGTAATCTAACTATCGCTAGTTTTAGTGATGAATCTGCTGTGAACTGACAAAGAAAAAAAATGTTAATATTTTCTATTGTATGATTTGAGTTGGGTGGGACTGAATGTTGTTTATGTGATATCAGGTCTACCAGAGGACCTGGTTTTACTATTGAGGGCATTTCTAAATATACTCACTGATTCATATGAGCACCCCCGATACCTGGACCACAACAGTGATCCCATTTCTGATGCACTGGGGAAGTTAACATATGAGACATCAACTTCTAGCTAATGAGGAAGAAGTCAACTTCTTATTCTCAGGAATCACATTCACGTTTTCTAGTTCACCTTAAAACCATACTAACAGAAACAGGAGGAAATAAACAGAGGTTAATCAGTTTGGAGGCAGATATGAACAGGTGTATAAAAGTCATAAATTCAGTCTGAATTTCACTCATAGACTGACTTATGACCTGAAATTGAACATTATCTTGAAGGCAGCAGCTTGGAGCGCTTGGGAGATGCAAGCATTATTTTAAACTGTATTCGTTTTTACATTTCGTAAAATTTTACAATCATTTCACATTCTTACACCAAGACATGTCTGTACTATCCGGACTTTATTTTAAAGGCCTGCTGCAGATGCTTTGTAGGTGCTCAGGTGACAAGTTGAAATAAAACTGAACCTTAAGTAGAATTGATTAACTCTAATGCTACATCTAAAGCCATACCATCCATCCTAATCCTAATCCTAAACCTACACCTAATACTGGTTGTAATCCATAGACTTTTACCAAAGAGTTTGTTAACAGCTAAAGTGCCTGTAGATAATGTATGGGGGACCATCAGACTCAAGTGTGAGTGCACATTTTTAAACTCATTTAAACTCACATTTTTCTTTTCTAGTGTATTCATCTGCAGTATCTTCATTTTCACCTTCTTTTCAGTTGGGTGGCCTAGTGGTTAAGGCATCCGCCCTGCGACTAGAAAGTCCGGGTTCGATCCCCAAGACCGCTAGGCACCGCTGAGGTACCCTGAGCAAGGTACCGTCCCACACACTGCTCCCCGGGCGCTGTGTTCCTGGCTGCCCCCTGCTTCATTGGTGAATGGGTTAAATGCAGAGGAAGAATTTCGGGCTGTTCACACTGTGTGCTGTGGTGTGTTCACGTATGACAAAATGGTCACTTTCACTTTCACTTCACTTTTCACCTTCTTTCACCTTCTTTAGGTTCACTGTCATTAGGTGTGCAGAAAACGCCTGGTCCCTCTTCATCTCCCTCTAAAGCTGTGGTTCCCATCTTTTTAAACTCTGCCCTTGAGATTTTATGTAGGCTAACATTAAACAACTCTTTTTAATTCAATTGTTTTGTTGTCAAATTAATAGAAATACTAGAACGAAGCCACATCATGAAACAGCAGGTCCAGAACCGCTACTGGCTCCTCTAAAAGGTTTTTATATTCAGGTCAGTGCTGCTACACACACTGTAAGACATACTGAAGATAATTTGGATTTGAGGACACAGTGTAACTTTGTCCATCTCAGCTTGGTTTTTAGCTTAAGGGAAACCCAGAGTGAACTCTCTACCCTACGCATTCAGCCTTTGTCTTGGACCAGACTCCTGGCTGAGAGACACGGCTGGAGAGGGGGGTGCTTAGGAAAATACCAGGATAGTCAGTTTTGTTTAGTCTTGAAAAGGACAACAAATGGGGCAAACTTTCTGTGAGGTTCTGCTCAAAATTTAATTTTACTCCCGGTTCTGGACCTTGTGAACCCAGACAGTGGTTCTACTGTGGTCCTCTTCCAAGTCTAAGATGCAGAACCATACGGACCTCATAGGTACTCGGTTTAAAAGCCAACTTTTGACTATTTTGACTTTTCCACTGGCGCGGGGAACAATGAAAATCCGTGAACAATATTTTTTTTCATTAAGAATAAAGTGACCCGAACGCAGGTTGTACCATACAGGGGAGACAGTGGGCGCAGCCAAGTTGACGGCAAAACTGCATTTTGATTGGTCAAAATGTTGTTTACCATCCGCACAAAGGATACAACAACGGAGATTACTCTATTACAAAGTAACAACTGGGAAGTACAAGCACTACTTTCTATTTGGACTGAAGATACATTTCAGTGGGAGTTGTCTATGATGCTAGCGAATTTACTTTAAATGTAAAGGTGTAGCGGGACATACAAATTAAGTTAGCTGAATTAGGATTTTCATCACATGGCTAAACAGTGGGAAGAAAAATAAAACAAACTAAAACAAGGCTGTTAAAAAATAAAAGGCCACATTTTGCTAACAAAAGAGCTAATTTGCTAATGCATGAAGTCCTCACATAATACAATATAGCTGACTGTCTTCTTATCTGGCATCTTGGCCAACAAGCTAATCTACTATGTATTTTGAGTAACTGGCCACTGCTAAGACCATATCAAGGATCCACTGAGCCCCAGAACTGTCACTGGGAACACATTGGTAAGCAGGCAATAATGAGAACCACAAGACTACACCTTCCTATGTGCTCCTCCCACACCCCTATTCTGCACAATTCATTGTTTTAAACCTTAGAACTCAGAATGTATTAGTAAAATCTAGTAAAACTAATAAAAACAGTCTAAAACTGGTGTTTGCTCTCCTGCACATTTGCTGCTCTATTACTTGATGCGCAGCAGCTCGGCCGCTCTCTGGACCCCCTTAATCTGTAGTTTCAGGACTGTCGTAAAAGTTCCTCCAGGTTCAAAGATCTTGGATTTTCTTTTTGTTTGTTTGTTTTTAAAACATATCTTTATGGGTATTTGCATGGGAGGCAAGTTTTTAAACCCCATCTGGTGGCCTAGTGGTTAGGGAGTTTCCCTTGAGTACCCTCGAGCAAGGTAACATCCCCACACACTACTGCCCGGGCGCTGTTCCTGGTTGCCCGCTGCTGTACAGAGGACGATTTTTACCCTGTTCACACTGTGTGCTGTGGAATGTTCATGTATGACAAAATGGTCACTGTACAAACTTGTGATGTAGGAGCACCAAGCAAATATCAGCATGACACCCGACACAAGTATCAACACAAACTGGTGGAACTTCCATATAAGGAGTTTTGCTGTATGATGGCAATTTACCATTTGGTGCGCTTCCCACACGTATCTGTGCTGCCCATGTTAATGTTCTGTTACACACACAACAATTCAAGAACAGCCTGGTAATACATTGATCAGTTAGAAGGAAAACATTCAGACTGGGGTACAAGCTTTTCACTTGACCTGATAGCATTTAATCTTGGTCATATATTCCACATAACATGTCTGCATCTGCCTGTAATGGGGGTTCCAGGACAATGAAGCAGGAGGTTTCCCAGAAACCCCGAGCGTTACGTAGGCAGTGGTAGTGGCCGTAGGGAGATGCTGAGTAACTGTGGCTCCCTCTGCCAGTCCAGCTCGACTAACGCACCATGAAGGCATGCAGACTTTCCCAACATCTCTCCCAACATGTGCTCAGGCCACTCCTGAATCACACATTCCACAAACAGGCACTTTTACGGCAGTTTAATGGCCTGCAGAGACCCTGTTCCCGTATGTGCTGACGAAACCACAAACCTCCAAGTCTCTCGTCAATTTGAAAGGCGTCCAGCAGTGTGAAAGTAGTTTGCTGAAAATGAACTGAGGAAAACGATGGGAATGAAGAACCAAGGATCAGTTTCATCTGGTCTTTCAGGTTATTCCATTTATCTGACGTGAAGCACACAGATGTTGATAAAGACGTTGATGATACAGTCTGATAAGCATTGTGGTTAACAGTAGTTCAGCATGTTTTTTTCTCTTTACATGCTTCATTAGAAACCATCGAAGGCTTCACCTTGCTGGTATACAGTTAAAGACTGTAAACCATCAGTCACTCCAGACCTTCTGACTACAGAGGCTTCTGACCAAAGAGCAACTCTTCACTGGAGAGTTTTAGCTGCTGGATCTCAATTCAGTGACACTGATGTACATAAATAAAACCAGGTACACTGCTGTGCCTGATCTACCAAGCCATTAGTTGCCGTGTGTCGTGAGACTTCCAATAAATGTTGATACTAAAGTGGCCAGTGAGTAGAAGTACAAGGTAGGTGTTTCTAATAAAGAAACTTTGTCATCTTAGCTCTATAAAATAAGATAAGATAAGAAAGAACTTTATTTATCCTTTTTGTCATAAACATGCTCAATGCAACAAGAGGAATAAAGATATACAACAAGAATTCAAAAGAACCGACAAGTGGAATAGTGCAAATATAATATCAAATAATTCTAACAAAGTAAGAATATAACAATATCAGATAATAAAATTAATAAAATAAAAAATAAAACAAAATAATAAAATAAAATAAGTAACATAACTTTTAGTGCAGGTGATTCTGAAAAAGTGTCATTCAATAACATACATATGAGTAATATTGCATGGTTTGAGTGAGAAAGGTAATGTTAGTATTAATCCTGAGAAAATACATATATATACATATATATGTTGAGTGAGATATACATATATACAGTGAGATGAGACAACATTGCTCCAGATTTTAGAGTACAAAAAGACAAATAGAACCCACATATATAAATAAACTAAAAACTGCCTTATTTATTTCCCATCCAAAGATAAACAGTGGATTGTTGACTCAGCAGTTACACTGTCTGGTGTTAGTTTAACACTTGGCCTTTTACTAAGTCATAATAAAATTCAGCCATAAACTATATTAAAGTACTTCTGAAAACCTAATCCTAAAATGGAGCTTTTCTTGCGGAAATGTAGAGTGCCTTTGTGCTTCACACAGGAAAAAATCACAGCATAATCTCCAGAACGGTATGGAGACTTGGATGCCCATAGACTTCTCAAGATGGGTCAACATTTGTAGTTCATGGGATCACTGATTGGGTTTTTGCTGCTGTTTGGTTAACAGGCGATATTAAGCCTATAGGTTTTTGTTGTGTATTCATTTTCCTCCTGAATATCAATGGTGGACCCCAAAGGCCTTCGAAGAATTCAGAGAAGGAAATAGAAAAATGACATGGCTCCAGATTTTAGCCATGTCAAATTGAACACACATATGTAAATAAACTAGAAATATAAACACAGCTAGAAGTAAATGATGTGCAAGTTAGTACATGGGTAATTTTTTAACATCTAAAACTCAAGTGGATCACCAACAGAATACTGGAATGTAACTGTGCTTTATCTGTGCAAAGGACCAGAAGCAATTTAACATAAACCCAACTGTCAGTCTATGAAAATACAGTGCTGAATATTATAGACCTACTTTGAGTGTCCTAAGTGAGCAGATCTGCTTGCACAGAGGTGTCAGTCGGTGGTGGTGGATCAGTGGGTAGGATACATGCCTCCGGACCAAGAGGTCATGGGTTCGAATCCTACCTTCAACAACACCATTGGGTCCCTGAGCAAGACCCTTAATCCCAAGTTGCTCCAGGGAGACTGTCCCCCGTAGTTAGAGAATGAAAGTCGCTTTGGATAAAAGCGTCCGATAAAAGCCGTAAATGTAAGTCTCTGACCTCACAATAGTCTGATCCAGTTCGTTTATAATTATTTTTTTAATTCATTTTTTAAAGCTTTAAGTTGCATCATTACAATGTGCTTTTCATCCACATTCATCAATTGAATAGAATTACTGCATGATTGACTATAGGCTTATTACACCCAAAGATTCATTATTCAGAAAGTACATGGAGTACAATGGGCTTTTCTAGCCAACCTGTCAAACCTCCCATTTTTACAGGTTTCTCCTGTATGTAAACGTTGTTTTCCACTGTCTTCCCATTTTTATGCTTTCCAGAATTTTTAACCCCCTTCCCCACCATTGACAAACTAAATCAACAGATCATCAAACAGAATCAACCCCCGGTGTGCGAAAAACCGAGAGGCCACCAGAATATATCTTAATTTTCATACCCCAGTGTAGACAGTATGTTCTATGAGTTATATGAGAATTATAATAAAAGGCCATCTGAGGTGACTTATGCAGCCAGAAGCAGAATCAGTGTATAAACAAGTTTCCTTTCAGTGGAAAGTGATTATTGTCAAACTCTAGAGTGCACTGATTTAGAACTAGGATAAACCAAACCCATTCACAGACCTAAGCTTTATCATGAGTGTTTAGACTGTAGGTTATATTTTCCAGCTCATGGTCCGACATGCTTAAAACTGCCTTAATTTTTTTCCCATCCAAAGATAAACAGTGGATTGTTAACTCAGCAGTTACACTGTCTGGTGTTCATTTAACACTTGGCCTTTTACTAAGTCATTATAAAATGCAGCCATAAACTATATTAAAGTACTTCTGAAAACCTAATCCTAAAATGGAGATTTTCTTAGGGGAATTTACGCTGCCTTTGTGCTTCATACAGGACAAAATCACAGCATAATCTCCAGAACGGTATGGAGACTTGGATGCCCATAGACTTCTCAAAATGGGTCAACATTTTGTAGTTCATGGGATCACTGATTGGGTTTTTGCTGCTTTTTGGTTAATGGATGAAATTAAGCCTATAGGTTTTTGTTGTGTATTCATTTTCCTCCTGAATATCAATGGTGGACGCCAAAGGCCTTCTAAGACTTTAGAGAAAAAATAGAAAAACTTCCACAAAAATGAAAACATATGTGCTTAAAATGCTTAAAATTCTTTTTTTAAAAATAGTTATCAAGCTTGTCGTATGCAGTAATACTTTTTTTAAAGTTTGGACTGAAAACAAAAGGGTTAAACTTGTCCAATCAGCATTTCCATTCTTTCTAGGTAATTGGATAGCTTGGCATACAGCTTAATGCATCAGATTAGGCAAAAGCATAACACTGAACTGAATCAACCAATCAGCCTTTAATTTCCAGTGGATGAGGCCAATATTTTAGAACAAAAAAACCGCTCTAGGCCAGAATTCTTCAAATCTGGGTCTTGAATTCGCTTTCTTTTCCAGGATTTTCTAACCCCGAGTAATAAAAAAAAAACTGTTGACTGCTTGACCATGTAATCTCTCATCTATCAGTCCAACTGAGTCAAGAATACTGAGTCAAGAATCCGCTCTATGGCCTTCTGGGTGTTCTACAGAAGTCGGTGAGTGTGAATAGCACTCTCATAATCATCAAAGTCAAAAAGTTATTAGAAACCAAACCAGCAGGTACATACAAGCTCCAGATATTTGTTAAAGTTTCAAGTAAAAAGTATGTGTTATCAGCCTCTGGCATCATATAAAATGTATGTAGTCTGAAACAGCAATAAAAACATGTATCACTGCTAGTAGAACACAGAAATCCCAAAGAAAGAGCAAGAAAAATGTGTCATCTATGAGAGGTTAAACAAATGGCCTGAACTGAAGGCCTAGCTGGGATAGTCCTACTGAACATGAGAATATGAAGAGGTCAGAATATGAATATTTTGAAACAAATTGTTCATGCAAGCTAACACGTATTAAATTAAAGTTGGTGGGTTCATCATTCCTGAATGGCATTGGGCAGACACCCTTATCCAGAGTATTTTACACTCTTCCGTTACAGGGACAGTGCCACTGGAGACACTGAATGTTAAGTGTCTTGCTCTAGGATACAATGGTAGAAAGTGGGGGTTTGAACCTGCCATTTTGTGGTTATCAGGTTCACAGGCATGTGTTTTACCCACTATGTTATGACCGCTCAACACGGTGTTGCCTTTTACACAGAGTGAGTAGCTGTTTTGGCACATGTTTAACAGCTGGGTGTGATGCGACTCATTTTTATGAACACCATTCGTTTTGTTCAAAACAGTTCTTTATTCAGTCCTGCCAACTACAAAATGACGCACAACCTCAAAGACCTATTGTTTACCTACAGCTCAAGATCTAAGGTCTCACAGCCATGTCAATATATCCACCCTGACCAATCAGAGAGGAGTTTTGTGAACGACAGTGGAGCATACCTGCCTGAGCTAATACGCATCCTGTTCAGCCTTTATGCTCAGACAAGCATGAACTTTGCTCACACACACACAAACACACACACTCACACACACACACACATATATACGCACACACACACACATATACTCACGTAAACACGCACGCATGCACACATATTCACACAAACACATATACACACAAACACACACATACATATACATACATATACACCCACATACATGTACACACAAACACACACATGTACATATACACACACAAACACGCATATACATATACATACATATACATACACACATACATATACACACAAACACACACATGTACATATACACACACAAACACACACATACATATACATACACACATACATGTACACACAAACGCACACACATACATAAGCACACACACACAAACATACACACATACCTTTCCCCCCACATTTTTAAATAATAAAGAAAAGTAGAAGTAATATTTTAACAAAGTAAAAAATATATTGCACCGATCTTCAACCCACACAGTCCATATGTCTGCAAAATCAGCCAGTTTTGAACTTGCTGTTTTTGTGATGTCCCATATTTCTTTTCATTCTATAGTAGTTAGGCCTCATCTATTCTTGCAGAGTGTTTCAGCCTGAGCTGCTTTTTGAATGAGGTACATTACAGGTCAACAATGAATGAAGTTAATTTAGTCTTTATATGAATTAGGACAATTTAGGTTCAGCAGCAGCAGTTTTGCACAGATTCTTGTAGGAAACAAAGCCATGTTCTAATATGAACACACATAGACCCCTTGTACAGACAAATAGGAAGGGAAACTCCAGTGGTTTCTCCAAATGTATGTGTAGTTAAAAGGTTAAACATTATCCGAAAGTACTTTTTTGTGAATTGCTCCAGTCTTTAGTAATTTACTGAGACAAAATTGTTCACAGTAGTGTTGAATGGAATCAGATGTCTGAGTGGAGGTAAAGGCTGGGGTGGAGGTAGCTCAGTGGGTAGGATACTTGCCTCCAGACCAAGAAGTCATGGATTCGAATCCTACCTTCAGCGCCACCACTGGGTTCCTGAGCAAGACCCTTAACCCTAAATTTCTCCAGGGAGAGACTGCCCCCTGTAGGTAGGAAATGGAAGTCGCTTTGGATAAAAGCATCTGATAAATGCCGTAAATGTAAGTTATGTCTTAAAAAGCTCACTTTCAGACAGATATCACATGAAGAGGTTACAAATGCACTGCCTGATGCATGAAACATTATCTTCTGGTTTTGAGATTTTTTTATGCCTTAATAGCATAGAGGTCCACATATGACATTGTGAGGTGAAACAGTAAAACATTTTCTACTATTAAACCAACCTCAACATTAAATATTAAACTCAGAATGTGCATTTAGGATCACTAGCTCATATAAATCTGAAATCACATAATATAAATCTTAATAATAATTCTTCTTGAATTCTTCTTGATTGTACAGGAGAGGAAAAATTGCAGTTCCTCTTTTACTATGGCTAAAGCAGCAGGTCTTTAGTCAGAACTTCAAAAAATTAGGCAGTTGTTAATGACTCATTAATGGCTCATTAAAGTCTCTAACAGGCAAAACCTTAAACATTTGAATTAACTTGGAATCAACAAGAATCTATAAGCTTCTATAATAGATCACATATTTCTAGATATGAACATGATTGGAGTTAGAAGTGTTTGTAGTTCAAACTGTTTGTAGTTAGAAGTGTTTGTAGTTCAAACTGTACTTAGACCGGTTTGTAGTTAGAACTATTTGTTATTCAAACAGCTTCATATGTGTGAATTTTATGTGCCTTTTAGCACTCTATATCTGGAACCATGGCATCTCATCTCGCTATACGTATTGATGTGTGTAGCTGAGATGAAAAAGTTTACATTAATAGCATTTGTCACTGGAGATTGCATGGATATGTGCTGGATTATCTATTAGCACTATACAGTGCTGTGCAAAAGTCTTGAGCCAACCTTTATTGTCTCATTTCTTTCTATTTTGTTTTAATTCACCTTGATAGTGCAAAAATACAATTGTATGCCTCGTAAACTGTCTTATCCTTGACATATATTAAGTAGATTAAATGAAAGAAATGGGAACAACATTTCAACAGGCTGCAAAGTTACGAGGAACATAGATAAATGAGTTCCAACCACTCAGCATTCAGCACCACCAGTATACTGATCACCGCCTGATCATCCCGAATCAACTGCATCTGTTGTTCACAGCCGCATCTTAAGTTAGATATGGTTTGTTCCGCTTGAATGCCTCATATGTAGGTCTATAATAGATCACATATTGCTAGATATGAACATGATTGGAGTTAGAGGTTTTTATGTAGTTGAAACTGTTTGTAGTTCAAACGGTAGTTAGACCTGTTTGTAGTTAGAACTGTGTGAAGTTTGCTGCTTGTAGTTTAAATTATTTGTTGTTAAAACAGCTTGTGGATAATGTGGGGCTTAACAAACCAAAAACAGGTTACCGTTCAGGTTCAGGGTCCGGACTGAAATTGAAAGTCTTTGAAAGTCCTTCAGGAGGCCTGGAGAACTGTTCCTCAGGACTAGATTCAGATTACAAGGAAGTCTGACTCTTTACAAGCAATATATAAAGAAATGAGGGGTGGCCAGCAGAGAAACAGAATTTGGCATGATGTGGCCTCATTTTGCATATAAGCGTCAAATCACACAGTGGAAAGAGTTAAACGATTGTTAGACTCACTTCACATGTGGTGAACAGTCATGTTCAGTGTGACAGCCAGCTCACCTCACCAATGACGACTAGACATAGTATAATCACCCACAGGACTTTAAACACACAAGGAGGATTTTAAAACAGACAAAAAAGGTAAAAGAAAATATACAGAATAAAAATCTTTTACTCTACTCTTTTAGAGTAACCTGGTTACCTGCTATCTGCTATATAAGTCCAGATCAGAATACAGACTGAGTGTGAGTGTGTGTGTACGTGTCTGTTTGTGTGTGTGTGTGTGTGTGTGTGTGTGTGTATGTGTGTGTGTGTGTAAAACTGAATATCAGTCAGAGCTACCTAGCACTAAAGTCACATACATACACATGTGCATGCGTGTGTGTGTGTGTGTGTGTGTGTGTGCGTGCGTGTGTGTGTGTGTGTGTGTGTGTGTGTGTGTGTGTGTGTGTGTG
>JBBPCW010251701.1:0-13973 GCA_037974425.1 Phenacogrammus interruptus
TCTCTCTCTCTCTCTCTCTCTCTCTCTCTCTCTCTCTCTCTCTCTCTCTCTCTCTCTCTCTCTCTCTCCCTCTGCCACCCCCGTTGGTACTTTTCATTTGAAACTACAGCTGAATTATTGCAATCCTGCAACATGTTTCATTTGTACTGTATATCTTTGATTTGATATTGAAACTTTCCTGATGTCGGAGCAAGCTATCAAAGAAAATGTTTGATGTGGTGTATTTGGGCTGAAGTTACAATATAAAGGATATTATCCCACCTGCTCATGTAGAAGTACTCCCATCCAAATAGTACTTTAGATAGGACAGCAGATTAACAGTCTTTTATCAAAACCCAGACTCCCTTTCTAGGAGAAAGGAAATAGCTTAGCTTCACACTTACATTCACACTTACAGTGTCTAATCCCTCATCTAGAATGTCTAGATTATTTATATAAGGAAAAACAATATCACCAGCCTGTTCTTGGTTGCTCCATTTCTTGATTAGTTATATGAAAAGGTGCCTTGGGAACACACTCTTTGAACTGAAGTGACTTTGTTGCATTATCTTTGGGCAGAAGAACACCGATGTCTGTCGTATTACTTACTTACTTACAGCATATTTACATTATCCAGTATTCTTTCTTGTGCTTCTCTCTCGCTCTTTCTGTTTCTCTCTCTCTCTCCTTTTTTGGATGATGAACATCTGTTGAGACAAAACATCCTAAACATCCTGATTTTAAAATAGTCCTGTGAGCAATAAACTAATGGATTCACCAGATCACTTCATTGAGAAAGACAGGAACAGGAAGCGAGGCCATGCCAAAAAGTGTCAGAACCCCACCCCCGGTCTTCAAGCTCAATTCTCAGGAGAGATCTCCCCACGCAATATCAGTGTAAGCGGACTGCATTCACTAAGCCTGACTCATCGAGAATTTTTCAGGTAAAGGGTACAGAATGATTTTGTTCAGGCAGCTTGAAAATAAAAGACTTCTTTGGATTTATGTCATAGAAGAGCATTTCTGAGTGTGGTACTATAGAATCGGAAAACTTCACTGATCCTGAAGGAAACTGCTTATGCAACACAGAGACAAGACAAGAATGATGTAAAATATAGTCATATTGGACTCTCCAGAAGTACTCAGAAAATGCTTAGTATTGAATACACAATGCTACATAAATAACTATTTTGTGAAGAAACTTATACGCTATACATCTATTCTCTGTGCCACTTCTAGGACGGTTGACAGAGATCCATATTGGATGATTAGATTCCCTGAACTGTCACATAATACTAAACCCCTAGATGCTAATGCATGCAAAGCGCATGCTTATATACAACTACAAGAGATGTATTCAGTGTTACCAATGAATTACAGTACTTAAATTTATAAACTTATTTAATTGCACAAGCATATCCTGAGTTGATAAATGTAAATAAAATAACCTACACTAATGCAATGTATTCATGATAGGGAATCCATCACTAGTTGTTGCATTGCTGTTGCATGCATTGCTACACAGTTATTAGGGGTATTTAATATAAACTATTGCTGTCAATAATGTTTTACCCATACATGGTAGGATTGCTGTGGGTGTCTGTTCATGACCCAATCATACAGAGAGGGTTACATTGCTCAGGCCTTGACGGCACTGTCATGGTTGATATGACCTCCATGTTGGTCTGTGCCATGCACAGCTGGACTTATGACAGACAGATGGCTAACACGTTCGCACTGTAAGTGTGAAGGTTGTTCCATGGTTCCAAGTGCATTAAGGAGACTTTCAGCACCCCATTTTACAGTGTTTGCTTGGAACTGATGCTTACAATTTTACTGATTTAATACTCGCATCATTGGTGCCAGCAACAAATGACTTTTTCAGCTTCAAGAATAACAAGTACCTCTAATTTACTTAATTTATTTATTTATTAAACAGAGATGATATATTACACACCAGTCAACAAATGTCTATTCTTCATGTTCGGTTTCAAAGCAAAGTGATCTAAGAAACTGCTTCAAACAGTTTTAATGTGCTTGGCATCCAGAGCAAAAGAGCAATGATGGTTTCCACCAAATGCAAGTCCAACGGCCCAGGGGATGACAGGATCAGGGGGGTTGTGAAAAAGACATGATTTCACAGATAGCTGCAGCTTTTCATGCCTCATTCTCATCACTGCTATGTTCCCATATGAAGTAGATGAGATGCGATCTGCCTGGAAAGATTTCTAAGAGAAGAGATGTGGGCTTTAGCACAGCATCATAGCCTCTGTCCTACTGCTCCTCAAATCTCCCTCTTTATCTCCTGCTCTTGAAATGTCCTAGGACAGTAGCCCCCAACCCCTGGGCCGCGGACCAGTACCACATGAGCCACGGCCCGGTGGCTCATGTGGTCCCTGCTGCACAGAAAAAAAAACTTGTATGAAAATGCTGTTAATAAAGCTGCGAGTACACATTGGATTTACGTTTATTATTATATTTTAAAGATACCCCATTATTATATTTTTAAAATATCCCCATTTTTATGCGTATCATTTATGTGTATAAATACATATACGTATATTTATCTGCCACTCCTTAAAGGCCGGGCCGTGAAAATAGTTTTTTGACATTAAACCGGTCCGTGATGACATAAAGTTGGAGACCACTGTCCTAGAATATATGTTCCCATATATTTTACATTACTTCTCTTTGGTTACCACTTAGGGGCCAGGACAATTCATTAATAACACAAAATAAAAACTAAAAACTATTAATACCTTTCTACTCTTCTGATGTTTGGTTCAACTATCAACTTTAAGTTGCAAAATGAAAAATATCTTACAGTGTTCTGACAATCTGAGGTATGATTTGATTAATGCCTGTATGTTATGTCTATAATTTAAGGTCCTGTGAGAGAGCAAGGGCTAAAATAGGTTTGCAGGATCAGGTGATGATGTGCTTTCATGTGAAATATTTACAGTTTAATGTTCGTTTTAGTTGTATGTGTAGTTGTAGCATTACTGTGATACAGTACTACACCGGTCACCATACACTGTTAAATTAACGATTTGTGGTCTGATTCTTACTAACCACAGATTCACGTTGGATTCGCTTTGGTTTGAAAGTGTCATGACCACTAAACCTCACTGTAAAGTCGAGCATGTGTTAACTTGTGTGATGTGGTCAATGCAGATTACAGGGTTTTAGTTGAGATATTCCATGGCGGTTTGTTCCCCTGTGGGCTCACTGGATTTCCAAGGCTGTGAATATATCTGTCTTACTTCCTTTTATAGGCTGTTAACTCCCCGTCTTCTCCTCTGTGATTTCTTTTCCTTGCCATATGTCTCACGAGACACTGATGAGGTATTAAGTCCGGTTTTAGCAGAGCTAGACAAGGACAAGACACTGGCATGCCTTTTTCCTTTTCTTTCTCTCACTCTCTCTCTCTCTCTTGCTCTCTCTCCACGTGCCGTGCTGATCATGTTGCCTGTCCTGAGATGAGAATGGATAACGTCTTTTAGATGACTGTACGTGCAGCAGTGAGCTAATGCACCAGGATTGTTTGAGCTGTGTTTGTATATTTCTCATGTTCTGCAGGGCATTAGAAGCAGTAGCAGACCACCTCAGAGTCCAGGTGCCCTGCATTTACAGAACCCGTCCGAAATAAACGTGCATTTTGACATTTCCAAGTTAGGGAAACATGTTACCACACCCTCTGGCTTCTCATTATAAATGTTCATCCTAGTCACGGAGCAAATACTCTCCTTCACCAGTTCCCGCTGGAGAGAGAGATAAGTACGCCCACATCATGGTACCCACCACACACTCACAACTTTCTGAGTCAGCCATGGCTTATCTAAATGAAGTGCTAGTCTGAAATGATATGATATTTAACCAAAAATAATGTTTGGAGATCTAGTTTTGAAGGATGTTTCAGTGGAGAGTCTGAAGAATCTTTTTAAAAGTTTTTTGAAACTTCTGTATAACATTACAGTATCCTTTGCATTTATGGTTAAATATAATTGTGTTTCCCAGACAGTGTCAAAGAGTGTACTCCTCTATCTCTGACATTAAATTCCTAGAAAGAGTTTGGAACTCTGACTCTAATCCATCACAAAGCACAAAAGACGGAAGAGCCAATTTCAAATCTCCGCTGCCATTTTCCTTCCTCGTCACCCTTTTGGTTCCACCTGGAAATCACTGAACTTTAGGTTAAAATAACAAGGCAAAGATAGATAAAACAAGAAGGCGATGTTTTTAATGTTTCAGCACCAGGGAAACAGATAGTTTCCTCCTTACAAGTCTGTTGCTTAATCTCTAAGCAAAGACTCATTTAGCAAAGACAAGAGCAGGAAGCTCTGATTAGACCGGCGGGCCGTTGGGAGATGAAGTTCAGTTTTTTCTTTACTGAGAACTGGTTTGGTGCGGAGAGGTCCAGCTGTGCTTGGCTCTGAGCACTTGGGACTGATGTTGATGTGGGGCTGCTGCCAGAACATCTAACCGAGAGCCTCTCGTGTTCTGTTTCTTTCTGGATCTAACTTATTCCATCTTTGTTGTTACAATAGTCAGTGCATTTACAGCTATAGAAGAAAGTGTTTCTGTTCTACCTTGTTTGCTCTCGTACTATGGGCAATATCCAGAAGTATCAACTGATTAATGTGCATATCTTTTTTCGGGATCTACATACGTAATTTTTAGTATTGGGCCTTAACTCCTCTGAATTGGTCTGCACACAGACATGAAGGACTTCAAAATGGTCACGTTATATATCTAAAAAGTGAGTTATCATATTTACTATAGGTTACTATATTTAGTTTTAGTCACTTGGGGTTACTGTGCTTGAACAAAACAGCTAAAAAATCTTAATTTGAAAATTATGTGTAATTATATCACTTGGTTGGATACTGATGTTATTTGAAGAATACGAAAGTTCATCACTTTGAATCTTTTTTTCATCCTACTAAAGTTGTTTGTTGTATGACTGGATCAGTTTTTCCATGTTATCACGTGGGATGTCCGTCTGTTCTCCACCTGTTTTGCTGTCGTTGATGGTCTGTTTGTGGTAAATGCATACACACGTGCAATTTGTCTCTGAACATTCCCATGCCTCTGAGATGGAAAAGAGGAGGCTGAAGGTTTCCAGAGCTTTACCCAGGGGAGATGGGAGGGAAAGAGGCACTTCCTGCATGCTGACCTACAGCTGCTCACAAAAAGGGGCCAAAGGAATATCCCCTCTTATGGGCTTTCCTTCTTTATTTCTTTATTATATTCTTTCTTTCTTTTTTCTTCAGTTTACGGGTGTGATAAATCAAATTATATCATAATATACTTTTTGGGGTATATCCTGGACATTATCAGCACTTCTAGAGCCTTGAAAAACTGGATGTTTCCGGAAAAGACAGACTTAGATGCAGTTTGCAAATGTTACAAAAAACTGCTGGGTTTTTTTGTGTTTTCCAACTTGATTGTTATCAAATGAAACATTGTGATATGTAATAAATGCTGTGTTATTTTTTGTCGGCCTCTCTAGCTCAGCGAGAACCCCTCCCTTATTTGTATGGGAAAGAATGTTACATGTATTAATCTTTGCACAGCCTATACATGGGAATTTCTCTTGAATAGCTGGTGCGGTCAGATGTAGACTCTTGTGAACGTGCTTGCTTTCCTGCTTTTAGTGTTGCCATAGGTTGAGAAAACATGAGGAAAAGCTGATTTGGTATCAACCAGGGATGATGAGGGGCATCTCAAAGATCTACAGGAAATGAGTGGCAGTAGTACAGGAAGCATTAACTGTTAAACAGGAGCCACACTGCAGACAGATGGGTGAGGGAAAAGCCCAAATGGCTTGCGTGAAACTTAAATTGACTCAGAGGAATTTGCCTTATCTTTATAATAACTTCAGTTTAATGATGAAGAGCTACTGTTGTTGTAAGAAAGGCGGAAAGAAAACATACTTCTTTGCTTTTGCCTTTTGTTCAATTGCCTTATAGTGTGAACTGTGCAGTATGAATGTTTATGCATCCAGCCACTGTTACTTTAAAATGAGTGATTGCCTAGAGTAGTTTAGTTTGCACTGCCAATAAAACTCTACAAGTCTTTAGTCTGTGAACTGGAAATAACCGTCACTGCCATAATAAATCCTTGTACTTTCAAAATCTTAACTGTACAAAAGGCGTGACCTTTATTGTGTGCTGATGAAGAATATATCCTCAGTAAATTTGGACAGTTTCTCTTGTTCCTTGGGTGTTATGGTGGTCCTGGGTTTGATGTTCCTTGCTGTGTGGAGTTTGCATATTTGTCTTCTCCCACAGTCCGAAGGCATGCACATCAGATGAACTGGAGATGCTAAATTGCCCGAGTGTGTGTGTGTGTGTATGTATATGTATGTTTCTCTGTGAAATGGACTGGCGACCTGTCCAGGGTGTTTCTCCATCTTTTGTCCTAGGAGTGCTGGGTTTGGCTCCAGCACCCCCATGAATCTGGTTAGGATGAGTAACTCAGATGGTTAGATGTTTTACTCTTGATCATGAAATGCTACAGTTAGACAGTAGCATTCTCAAGCCATCTGGGTGACTCTGCTCGAAATAAATGTTTGGGTGAGTGCTCTTCTAACACGTGACTGCTGCTCACGCTTAGCTCGGGAGATCAGAGAGGAGTGTAGCCTGGCTGTGTTCTGCATATGCACATGTTCCCTTGCTTTGTTTACATCCTGTGCAGTTGATTCTAAAGCTTAACAAAAGTACAACAAAAGTCTGCGGCTAAGACCGATCAGTCGCCCTAGTCATAACATGCTCTCATTACTGCCTTCAGCCTTTACATGTCTGATTCTGCTCCCGTCTCTCTCTTTTTGACTCTATTCTTAGGGTCAGGTTACTCAGTGCACAATCATGGGGGTCATTTAGACATGCTTCTCTCCCAACAAGGACAACCTTGAGCCCTCAGCTTCCTCCCTTTGTACCTCTGAGTCTCAGATGCTGGTGCTGTCTTGCAGACGGACATCTCTGAGCTACTGATAAGGCAGGATTGGAAGGTGTAGTTAATTATGATCTGCCTCTTATGGAGATGTTTCTGAATGAGTAAGTACTGCCTGTTCCTGCTGCGCATGATTGCTGAAGACATTAAAGACTCACCCTGTACAGGCAAGACTAAAAGATAAGTAAATCAGCAATGACGTTCTTAGGAAATATCTCTCTACTAATCTTATCACTAAAGGGTTTACAGAAAACGACAGATAAATCTGCTTTATTTGGCTGCTATTGTTATTATGGACTGCTTGGTTTAGTAAGCTAATAAACCCATAAAAACTTCAGGGAACTGTCTGACCAAAAAAAGAGCTCAATTTGTGTGTGGAGAAATAGCACATAAAGTAAAACAAATTCTACTGCAAGAATGTACTGAAGCCACACTAAGCAGTTGTGAAGAACCACTGCATCTAATAAGAAAGGGCAATTTGACTGACATGCAAAACAACTAATCACACAACCTTTATGTGTAAACTTAGGCAAATGAAAGCGACCATTCTGTCATACGTGAACACATCACAGCACACACTGTGAACAGGACAAAATTGTTCCTCTGCATTTAACCCATTCACCAAGTGAAGCAATGGGCAGCCAGGAACATGGTGCCCCTAACCACTAGGCTATCAGCTGCTACACTGTCCAGCTGACATGTCCTCTATTACAAACTCACATTGATTAGGGTGGTGGTGGCATAGTGGGTAGGATACTTGCATCTGAACCAAGAGGTCATGGTTTGGAATCCTACCTTCAGCATAAGCATTTAACCCCAAGTTGCTCCAGAGAGACTGTCTCCTGTAGTTAGGGAATGGAAGTCACTTTGGTTAAAAGCGTAAATGGTTAAACTTATTGAACTGTAGTGAAAGTGACCATTTGTCATACGTGAACACACCACAGCACGAAATTCAACCTCTGCATTTAGCCCATTCACCATGTGAAGCAGGGGGCAGCCAGGAACACGGCGCCCGGGGAGCAGGGCATGGGGACGGTACCTTGCTCAGGGTACCTCAGCAGTGCCTAGCGGTCTTGGGGATCGAACCCGGACTTTCTGGTCGCAGGGCGAATGCCCTAACCACTAGGCCACCAGCTTGGATGCTGGCCCAACCTCCTCTTACAGATCTCATAGCTTCTTCTGTTATATACTCTACACTTCACACTGTATGTCCATTTCCTGAGGTGTAGGCTATACATTGCCATGTACATTTAGGTTTGCAAGGGTCTGGACCCTGGAGGGCCTCAATCCAGGTTTTGTCATTTCCCTGCCCAAACACACCTAGTATACCTTGTAATCAAGGTTTATTAGTGCTGGATAACTCTAAACCTAGCAGTGACACTGAAGTGTAAAAAAACTAAAAAGAACTAAGCATAAACTGGGCCTCTTAATGTGGCCAGTGAATGTAAATTCAATGTAGGTTTGAAATATAGTAGCTGGTGAGTTTCCCCTTTATTTCAAAGTCTATCTCTATGCAGAAAACAAGAACTTGTTTGTATTTATACAGGAACTATGACTCATTTATTTCACCTTTGGGATTGTCTCATCTCTTTCTGTGAGCCCTTGGTCCCATTCTTTTCGCCTTTACATGAGCTTCCTCCTTTTTCCGTGTTATGTGAATGGGATTTACAAGCTGGCACCAAGTCTAGAACAACCCAGGTTCACTGTATGTGATGTAGTTCAATATTTCAACATGACATATTAATAGTTTGCAAAGGATTTAGCACTGCTAGGATTTAGAGAGCTAGTTTTGTACCATTACTACAGCAGCACAGTAAAGTTTTTGTGATGCCTTTTACACCAGTCATAAATGACAAACGCCACAGTTGTACTCATGAGTATTTTGACCATGCATATATTGGCACATTGCTCATGGTAGGTGGAAAAAGAAAGACAAGAAGTTCTGAATGCAAAGACTGTGATTACCACAAGATGTATGGTTATGGTATTGCCCTACTATCATGGTCTGCCCACTATCATTGTGGTGTTGTGGTGACCATTGCAACCTTACCCACAGCCTTATGGGCTTAGTGTGAATGTCTCTTTAATATACTAATCATCATCTTCACACACAGAAGCATAAACACACACACACACACACACACACACACACACACACACACACATTCATAGTTTTATAGGCTTTCAAATAAGCCCTATTGTTATCTAGGAAATAAAACCATACATTTCATTATTTAAAACTTTTCAAAACATTGTGGTGATGCTCATGTTTTGTTGTTGTTGAGATATATTTGGAAACAAGGGGATGAAATATAAAACACCCAGTGAATATGGCAATGTTGTTGGAATCTAGGTAGCAAAACTACTTCGCATTTAAACAAATAAGCACCTCTGGTTACTTAGCACTAATATATGACATTATCAAATAAGTATATTTTTAACTTTTTGACCTAGTTTTCACCTTTATGGCCTAAACTGAGGGCATAAATTAGAAAGTCATGGCTGACCACTGATACACACACACATACACATACACACCCACACATGCACATACGCCCACACACGCACACACACACACACACACACACACACACACACACACACACAGATCACATTCCTCCCTCATACCATTTCATTAAGAGTTTGTTTGAAAGGCAGGTGGTTTGCCTCCCTCCTCCTGTCCAGTCAGGTTGGGTCCCTGTGCGCCTCCTCTTATCTGGGGTTTGGTTTCCCCCTCAGTGACCTGTCCAGCTCCACCACTGAGTAACTAAACAGAGAGACAGGGTGAGAGTGAAGGAGTGGGGTGAAAAAAGGCAATTACAGATCAAGGGAGCGGGGAGAAAAACAGGACACATATGAATGGAAACTGCCAGCTGGGGTGGAAAACTCCCAGAACTTTCATATAGTTTTAGTACTGATTATATAGTTTTACCTGTTGGACATGTTCTGTTGTGCTTGGTACAGTGGATTCAGCATCACTCACTCATTATTATCAGTGTTTGATTTAATAAAAGCAAGATCGCTGATCTGTGCTTAGATTTAGCACCACATAACAACGAAATACTTTTTTTGACAAATATTTTTCATGGCTCAAAAAATAGCAGAGCAGATTGCAGGTAACACTTGAGTTTTTATTGGAAAGAGATATTTGATCATGTTTAGAAACTGCTGTTTTGTTTTTTTTTGTTTTGCATTACATCGAATCAGGAAAAGTGTAGACTAAAACCTGTTGAAGCAAATTAAGTGTAAATGTAATAGATATGTACAGATTTACAGGCAGATAGTAAAAGCAGTAGTCAATTACTACTAACTCCAGACAAGTACCAATATCCCAGGGTTAGTGTGACTATTATGTACAGTAGTTTTGTCCAATTGATGTAACATGCATTCTCACCAAACTAAAAGGACAAGATAAGCTTTCTTGTGCCTTTTTGAACTCCTGCGTTTGGTGCGATTTCTGTTTCGGGGGGTCTTGTACATGACAAGGGTCTTTGTCCATCAGCTTTTCTATCAGTGTTAGCCTTTGACACTAGGCAGGGATCATCCCCTGACCCAGATAGGATCACAGCCGAGGTCAAAAGTCAACAGGCAAAGGGCAGAATGTCAGGGTTCTGAAAGCTTTAAGTGATCCAAGTCATGAGACCCCAGAGTGAATGCAACCATATCATAATCCGAAAGACTCTTTCAATAATAGAACCTATATTCAGTTACACATGGCCCAGCAATTTAGTCAGTTAGCAAGAAAAATCTTTAGCTTAAGAAGTAAGTAATTAAATTCAATAATGATCAGAATATTTAAAAAGAACATGTTTTTATATCCTCAACGACTTAACTCATATATTGATAGCGAATATTAAAATGAGAAAAGCCAGTTGTAGGTATGTAAACTGATACTGTGTTTTTACTCTTTGCATGATTTGTACTCAGAGGCCTTTGATGAGAAACCAGATGCTGCATTATTTTTTTTTTCCTTTTGAAATGTTCAGACTTGTCTGATCTAGCTTAAATCTACACTTCAGCACATGTGTCATGTATACAGAGATCTCACTCCAAAACATGCTTATCACATCCAGACTTAATTTGAATCATATAACTTTATTATATTGGTTTGTATGGTCTCTCTAGATAAGAAGCACTTTCATGTTTGTATCTTCCTGTCTTTTTACATTTCTAAATGCTTTCCTTTTATTTTTAGCATCTGTAGACAGCGTGAAAGCAGGGAGAGACTGAGTATGTCTGAGTACGAGGTGAAAATGTTTGGAATTCGTGTTAAATTAGAAGAAAGCAACTGTCCATGTTTGGTAATGCTCAGCGCTGGTCTGAATTCCTCAGGATGTCCCTTTTCTAATGACGAGAGCACAAGCAGTCATCACATTCTCACTGTGCTCTAAATGGAGGGTCTCTTGTGGATTTTTGGGGCATTTTTTAGATCATCCCCTACTGTTTCAAACTTTTAAACACCTCAAGTTTGGTCACGTTGGTTAGGTTTTATTGTCCGCCTCACTAGTCCGCTTTGTGGTCATTTCCTTGGTATCAGACTTGGCATGGACTACATCTACTGTAATCCCTCCATTTTCTGTGGTTTTATATCCCACAATCAAGGCTCAGTCAAAGCCCCAGTGTGCAGAGGCAGACTGTTTTCTGACCAGCTCACACGCTTTCTAGACTCCAGTGGAGAAAGCCTTGGCGTCTGGAACTCACTCCACGCCAAACACCTGTCATCTGGCTTGGCTAAAGCCGTATTCTCAGAGTCGGGATAATACAGTGGAAGAGGCTGGAGCAGTTGTGTCTCTGTGGTTTTAGCCTCTCATAGTTATGACTGAATGGTACACTGAGAACAGAATGACTCAAACTATGTTTGACCCAAGGGAACAACAGTGACATCCACACTTGGGCGTTGTTTCTTCTGTATCTGAAACATTGGGTTTTTGATGAAACAAAGAAGATAAGCTTCTCACGGTGTGCCCAGTGTACTATGTCAACATGTACATAGTCTTTGAAATCACTTCATTTAACCACAGTGTTGTCAGATTTGGTCATGTAAACAAGTTGAGGAGGTTCTTTTGTCAGCACCACCCCAGCCCATTTACAAACAAAATCCCATACTCTGAATTTGACCAAGGAGACTGTGCTGTAAGCGTCCAGTGAGTGAGATTGCACATGGGATATATAGGAGCGATGTCACACATTCTTTAGAACTATATATGTGTTATCGTCTAAGCAGTTCAATGTATTAATATCATGTTCAGTTAAGGAGCTTCAGCTAAGTTATTAAGTTAGGAGTTAGGAGTTTTGCCATCCCTCTCTTCACTTACTCAGGCTACAAAAGTGTTATAATAACCCTGTGAAATGAAATTTTGCATCAAGCTACAGCTTAAAATATGTGGTGACCAAATATTTTGATTACTAACTCACTCATCATTCTCTTTAGACTGGGAAAATGCAGTTTACATGAGTTTCTTAGTCTTAAAACCAATTCCCAACTTCAAGACTTCAGCTTGGTTGTGAAATTTAGAGGTCAGACAGCTGTGCAAGAAGATTCTGTCGTGTTCTCACATCCAGCCTGCTAAGGACCATAGAGAACATCAGTAAATCAGTTCCATAAACAGCTGCATTTTGTCCCAGTATTGTCCCAGACTCTCCCATAACTTTAATGGGGGGAGAGGATTAACCGAGAGCTAATAATACTATCAGGGTGCAAAGATGTGTTCTGGGTAAAAGCGTCTGATAAATGCCATGCATGTCTGAGTGAGATTCTTTTTTTGAGGAGCAGGATTGGTGTGGTGGGATGTAAGGCAGAGTGTCTTTATTTTAGAAAAGGGAGGTGAGTCTCTGTCTGCTGACTCACTTTACTTTATTAAAAATGGCATAAATCTTTCTGCCACTTTCCACTCCCAAGTAACCTGCTTGGTATTCTAGTACCCTGTAGCAACACTTGTTGGACTCTTATAGCTGTGGGACTGAAGCTGAATTACCGATTAAACCTAATGCTTTGTTCATACATCACAGTTGAAAAGAACATGGTCATGGTCACCAAATATGGTTCAAAAAGATGGCTTTAGCAGTGACTATTTTATTTAAAGCAGAAAACATGGCAGGATGCATTGTAGTCTGTAACCGGTTGTGAGGTATTTAGTTTTTTGTGCCCTCCCCAAAAAATCTGATTTATTTCTCCATTATTGGCAGCATATTTGGGCAAAATTGACTCTTGATGGAATCACTGGTTCTGTTCACGGCTGCACCATTGAAATCAGTTAATACCATCATAATATTAACACAGAAATAGAGTCACAGATATTAGAGATTAGCAGCCTAAAATCTAGTAAAAATTGTTATAAACATAAATAAAAAGTTTGTCACAGCTGCTTATTGATGAGTGTTCTGGACCTAATCAATAACCCTTAATTAACCTATTAAATGAGTAGTCTCATTGTAAACTGGTACTCAAAGGTAAATGTAATTCACCATAACTATGCAATTTAATATGTAATTATGTAGTTAAATGGTATAGCTAAATGATGCCTAGCTGTAGATCTCCAAGGGTTAACCTAATACTGTCAATAGATTTCATGCTCAGTATGTTTGTTACCACTATATAGACAGATTTGGAAGCTTCAGGCTATTCATATGTCAGAGTTTTGGAATGAACATTTTCCTTTGACTGGTTCTGAGGGTCTGAAAAATGTTCCAGAGTGAATAAGGGCTATTGAATAGTCCACTTCCTGTGCGTGACATGGGGTCCCTTATCACTATGCCGTATATCAAAAAAACAAATTTGTCTGTTTAATTATTTGCTTCATTTTTGTCAGTTGTTTCTCTAAAGCATTATTTTTTTCAAACCCAGAGTAGATCTTTTCTTGAAATCTTATATTTTTAAGTTCATCAATGGTCAGGACTCCCACAAGACCACCAGTGAGCAGACATTATTACTGTGGTGGAAAAGTCAGCAACACAGACATGGTAGAGTGCGTGTGTGTGTGTGTGTGTGTGTGTGTGTGTGTGTGTGTGTGTGTGTGTGTGTGTGTGTGTGTGTGTGTGTG
>JBBPCW010251751.1:0-13963 GCA_037974425.1 Phenacogrammus interruptus
GGCATCTTTGTATGTAGGTATTAACGCTGACTTTGTTACCAGACTGAAATCAGATAAGCAAGACCTTCATGAGTTGAATTCATTATTTTAGATGGGGGGATACGCTACAGAGAACTGTGTTCTGGAAGGAACCTATTTTTTAACCTACTTTTGAAGTGAATATCTGTTGCAAGGACAGAAAATATTAATACTATTTGTACTATTAACTCTATGTCAAGTTTAAAGGCACTTGCAAATTTGCCTTCTGAAATCAAGTAACTAACCCCCTCACCCCACACCACTTTATCTGTGAGTTAATATGAAAACATCATTTTAGAGCATTTCTATCATCATTTACAAACTTTGCAAAGTATACAGAGTATAGCTATTATGTAGAAACTTTTATGTAGAAACTGAAAATGAAGACACATGGTATGTTACCGTAACATGATATCTTAGTTTAATTCGTGTAAGGGCTAAATTATGAGCTAAATTATGAGTAATGCATCTATACTCAGAAAATGAAACATTTAACATATAATGTATTTTGTCAACATGTACTACAAAATTGTATTGGATTAGTTAAAAGCAAAAATAGTAAGTTCATAAGTAATACTTAAGTAAGTAAGTAAAGCTTTTAATGTCATCTCAGCTATATACATAGTACACAGTGAGACGAAATATCGTCCTCCTGAACCACAGGTGCAGCATAGAATACAACAGAACAGCAGCACCCAGACAGATCCAACAGTGAGGGTAAAAAGGGGGTATTACAAGTTAACCTATATGTTTATAAATCAAAGTTTACAAATACTTCACTTGAAAATAAAATGCTATACAAATACTATAGGGGGGACACATAGGGAGCCAATAACAATCCACTACAGAATTGTATTATAGATATAAACAGTCTTTTATATACAGCAAGGAACATAAGTATTTTAACACCCTGCAATTTTGCAAGTTCTCCCACTTAGAAATCATGGAGGGGTCTGAAATTCACATTGTAGGTGCATTCCCACTGTGAAAAAATTTCAGGAACTCACACTGTATGATTTGTAAAGAATTTATTTGTATTGCACTGCTCCATGCACATTGGAATTCTTGTGCAGAGCTCTCCAAGTCAGGTTACATTTTTTTTATGATAGGTAGAAAAGACAGGAAAATAAAGCAGACAATAGAGCAATCTATTACAAGTCCTCGCCAAGGGGAATTCAAATAATATTGCACACTTATAATATTGCACATTTTGAATATTGCACCAGATATTGCAGGTTTCACATATCTAACTGCTTCAGTTAGCATAATGCACCTTAAAACAGAAAATGATTTACCACATTGTACAGTACATTTGAGGTGAGGTAGTGTGGTATTATTTTTAAGTGTTCAGTGTTTTGCCATCAGTCTAACTGTGGCATGTGCAGTGTTTTTGTTAAGTGTTTGGTGTTTTTGTTTTGCCATCAGTCTGACTGTGGCGGGGAAAAAGCTGTTGAAGAGTTTTGTTCTGTGTGTGATGATGCTGTCTGCTCTGTTGTGTCTCAGGTTGTATGTACAGTGTTTGTGTTTGAATAGTGAGTGAGCTGGATGTAGTGAGTCCCTGATAATTCCCTCTGCTCTTCTCCGACAGCACTGTGTGTACAGTGAGTCCATGGAAGGAAGTTTAGTCCCTATGATCCTCTCTGCAGTATTTATGACTTTTTGCAGAGCCTTCCTCTCTGCCTGTGTGGTGTTCCCATACCAGACAGAGAAGCCTGCGGTGAGGATGATCTCTATCAGTCCTCTGTATGCCTGGGTGAGAGGACAATGGTTCAGGCCAGCTTTTCTGAGCAGCCGGATGAAATAAAGCCTTTACTGGGCTTTTTTCAATGTGTCTGTGGTGTTGGGAGTCCAGCTCAGGTCTGATGTGACCTGAAGTCCCAGGAATCTGTGGCTGTCAGCCCTCTCCACCTCAGTCCCTTTGATGATAAAGGGGTTCAGGGGGGAGGGTTCTCCCTAAAGTCCAGTATTATTTCCTTGGTCTTGTCTGTGTTGAGGATGAGGTCATTCTCCTCTTCGTAGACAAGAACTTTGTCAGCCAAGGTCCTGAAATCAGACTCGTCCCCCGACCAATTTTTCTAAACACTTCATGACGACTGGTGCGAGAGCCACTGGTCTGAAGTCGTTGGGGACTGGTATGATGATGGAGGATTTAAAAATACAGGAGATTACTGCCTGGGATAGTGACAGGTTGAAGATTTCACCAACTAGTTGTTCCCCACAGGCCTTCAAAACTCTGGGAGGAACTCCATCAGGCCCCACAGCCTTATGGGGGTTCAATTCCTTCAGAGCTTTCAGGACTTGTGTGTGTGTCACCTGGTAGACAGTGTCTGTGGGGTCAGAGAGCCTTTGAGGGTGTGTGTGTGTGTTTATATTATTAAATCACAATTATCTGTCATTTATTAGAAAAACAATGTTTTATATCTAACACACTGTAATGTCTGGTCAGTCTCTGTCTCGCCCGGTAAAGAGTCAATCACCTGAATGTTAGGAGACACTAAGCCTGGCCACGGAGTTTTTGTATTCTGTGTGTAGTGTGTGTGGTCGTTAGGTGCTTAAGCAACTCAGGTGTAGAGGAGCTGCAGGAATGAAGGCTCTGGGCTCCTAATGACATGTCCACCTGTCCTGAGTATGAGTCTATGTAATCAATGATTGTCCTTGTCGTGTGATTGGTGGAGAGAGTGGGTGTGTGTGTTTAAATTTGTTGCGTGGTCACCTAGTTTCATGGGTAAGGTGCTGAGGCACACTTTGTTGAAAAGAGATTGTATTGTGCTGGTGTTTGCTGTGGACTCTGACTAGAAACTACAGTATGTGCTGTGAGCTCTGCTGTGGAAGAGAAAATGATCTGGCCATTTTGCAAAGAGACAGGAAACAAAGAGAGGATAAGTGTGCTGATAAGCATCAGCTGAACATGGGATTCTAACTTGGACTTGTGTGCGTTCTCCCCTTCTCTCTGCTCCTCTCTTTCTGTTATTACAGGTGTGACTCGGAGAGCTCCAACCTCACAGGAAGGGGAACAGTTGAGAGGCTCCTGGACTGTGTATTTTGAGTTAACCGCAAGGGTCTCCTCAGAGTGAAGATCCTCCAAATGTTCTGTGTATGAGTTTTGTTCTTGTGTTCTTGAAGTGAAGGTCCTGAGACTTCTAGTTCTCAGCCTTTGTGAGTGAGTTTGAATGTCTCAAGCCTGTACTGAGATTTGTTGAATCTATTAAAGTAACCCCCTCTTAAATCACCATGCTGCCTGTTATGTCTTTTCCCAAAGTCCATGGGGCACACATTTAATTTTCCTTTTTTGACACACTAACTGCTGGGATAAGAAAAATAACAGGCACACACTGACGAATGTGTTATAAAAATCTATAAATGTTCACAAAGTATTTTGCATAAGAAATGTGTGCTCCTAATGGATTTTTTCTGAATACAGGAATTCAATTAAAAATTATCTGATTAATGTCAACACTGAAACAGTTTTGTCGATACATAGAGAAAGAAAATTCCCCAATCCTAAAAAACAAAAGACTCTGCTCAATATCACCGAGGGACCCTTGAGCAAGGTATTGGTGGCAGCCCACTGCTTGGGTTAAATACAGAGAAAGAATTTCACATTGTTCAGTGTGCTGTGATGTGTGTTCATGTGCCAACTGTACAGCTTCAGTGATCCATAGCAGACACTTCTATTGGCACTGACAGTAAACACTACCAATAACTACCTGGTAATTCTTGAGAACAGCTTCAATGCCCAGTGTGTCATGAATGATTTCATACAGTATATTTTGTTTCTTGCAGTGCCAGCTTGGTGAGTTCTTTTGAAAGAGCTCACCCCCTGCCCCCTGCTATATCTGAATGCTATATTCAGAAACACTACATCCTTCAGCCATGCAGCATGTTTAAGAACTTTGTCTGCTGCACACAAATGACCATAAAATGCACTTCTAACTCCTGCACAGCATAATGAGGACATTGCAAACAGGGCGGTGAGTGATGTACAATGATGAGAATGACACAGAAAAGCAAGTGAGACAATGCCTGACTTAGGGAGAAGGTTAGGGTTTAGCTTTCACACCTGATAAAGTAAGCAGGGACTTCAAAGGAACGGTGTCCAGATATGCAAGGTATGCATTTAAAAGCTGGCAAGTCACCCATTCAGGTAGGCTGAGTAAAATGATCATATTTTTAGATCACATAAGCATCCCTAACCTTGGACTAAGTTATTTGGATTTTAAAATGAGGTCATTAAAATGGAGATATAATAAATACAAACAAGCCTTACAACATTTACATCACACAAAAACAAATGAGAAAAAAGTTTATTTTATTTCTTGAAAAAATACCAATTTAATGTTGTACCAGCAAGAAGTAAATGAGAAATTCTTGAGAAACGTTTTGGGTTAGGCTGTACACTGTCATGCCAGTAAGACAGTGTTTTTGCTGGAAACAAATGTTTTACATTGTCAAAAATTTGACCAACAGAAGTGTGTATATATGCATGCATATACGCATATATATATATATATATATATATGCATGTTTAGGCATCTCTGCAGCCATGTTTGTGTGTAAAAGAGGTGTGATTAGTTGTTATGCTCATATATGCTGGTATTTGTGTAATTAGGAAGTCAGTACAAAGGTCTGAGTTTAACTTGTGTTGACGTGGGCTGTCTTGACAGGTCTCAATGAGGCAGTGTGCATTACATATTCATTACTCATTACAGTATGTGGGATGAGCTCTTGAACTCCATTTAACTTGTTTCCTTAAACACAGAATCATTTTTGCAAATAGACTACCATTCTGCCAGCTGTCAGATAAAACTGTCAGTTTGATTGACATCACACATCCCTCTGGATGCTTTTAAAAATACATACCATGTTGTAATGTCATCTGCAGTATTACTAATTGTGTGGTGAAATTATCATGTTTACCACTTTTTCCCCAAGGTCAACCATTGTCCTTTAGGCTTCTAGCTTTTGAGTGGTGTTTGGGTTAGTAGCTGTTCTCAACATGCGCCTTAGATGGTCCCTCACAAATAGACAGTTCTAAGTACAGGGATGAACCGGCCAAGTGTTTCATTGAGTTGTTAGGTTGGTGATGGCCTAGTGGGAAGATACTTACCTCTGGGTCAAGAGGTCATGGGTTCAAAGCCTAGCTTCAGCATGCCAACACTGGGTTCTTGAGCAAGTCCTACAACCCCAAATTACTCCAGGGAGACTGTGACCTGTAGTTAGGGAATTGAAGAGTCTGCTAAATGCCTTAAGGGTATATACCTACATGATTATAAAAAAGGGAAGTAATTCTACAGCGTGGACACCAACACTACAAAGATCGTGCTTTATGGGGGAACTGAATCCTGCACCTTTTTGAAGAAATGTTCACGTGTGCCATAAGAAGCTGTTATTTGCAAAACATATTGATATCGATAGCGTCTGGTACTTTGTGTAGTCTTGAGCTGCCTGTGTCTGAAGATTGTAACAATGGGGTGGAGCATCCTAACATTCCTTGCTTTATTGTTAGTGTTTGCTTTCATTTCATCAGCAAATTTACTGCTTGTGAGACTAATAAAGGTTCGTCTTATCTTATCTTACTGCCCAGGAGTATTTTTAAAAGTAATATGGCCCCTTATAGTCACACATCACAGTGTGATCAGAGTGTAATTCTTTCTCTGCATTTAACCCATTCACCAAGTGAAGCAGTGGGCAACCAGGAACACAGCGCCCAGAGAGCAGTGTGTCACTGGCAGTCCTGGGAACCTACAACCTACTAGTCACAGGGGCAAATCCCTAAGCACCAGGCCGCCAGCTGTCCCTTACTGAATGTGCCACAATTACCTGTAAACTTAGATGTCAAAAAGAATTACAACTATATTTACTATTATGAAGGGGGCACAGGTATAAGCACTGGATCCGCAGTTTGCCTTGCTTGAATCAGGTGCTGCCCTAAAGACATCCACGTAAACAGATGAACTTACTGCACTCTCCACTTTCCATAATGGCTTTTCATGCTTTGTTTTTCAGAGTGTGGTGCTGATGGCATGTTTATTTAGCTCAAATCCTGCTCATCCTGTTTGTTCAATCCTTTGCATTTCTTATTAGTCAGTGTTGCCCAACTGTGTTTTGCTACTATGCAAATAGGTATCATTAGTTAGAACATTCTTCTTTTGTTCTTCTGCCAGAAAGTATTCCCCTAAGGCTGGAGCTCAGAAATACATGTACAATTGGTGAGTTTTACTCTAATATCCTCACACACACAAGGTGCAGACATTTGTCTACTTGTTTCTTGTCTACATCCCTCTCTCTAATCTCTCTCAAATCTGTTTTCATTAAGTATACTGGAGTACTATTACATCATGAAAAACAGAGTGAAGACACCTGAATGAATTATTTATGCCACTGTAAACATCATTGTAAGTGAGGCACATGCATGTATTGTACCTGACAAAATGACTGTTTAATACTTTTATTGTGTGTGATTTGCTTATATATTACCTGTGTACAGATTATAGTTTGGTCAAGTCAAGTCAGGTTGAGATCCCTAACCATTACACCAACATCCATAGACTTTAATATGGAGCTGGTCCCCACTTTGCTGCTATAACAGCTTCCACAAGACTTTTCACCAGATTTTGAAGGTTCTGTGGGAATCTGTGCCCATTCATTCCATAGAGCATTTCTGAGATCAGCACTGATGTTAGACGAGAAGACCTGGCTCTGAATCCTCCTTCCAGCTCATCTCAAAGGGTTGCTCGGGATCCAGCCTAAATTGAGTTAGATTTTTTAGTCTAACAGTTATCCCTGCTTTTACCTATATTATAAAAAAATATGGCAGAGACAACAATGATTCATAAAATGCTTCACTCACACAGAAGTTCAGCCTTGAATGTTTGAGTTTTTTCTAAGGGTTTGTTTGTTTTCTAAGTGAAAATAAGTTCACAAATCCTCTACAATGAATACATTTCAATATGGCTTTTAATGACTCAGTTAAAATAATCAATTTATTGCAAATGTCCTTAATGAATCAGTTGGTCGTATGCATGATAATGCATATTTTAATTTCTTAAAGAGATTTCTTAAAAGAGCAGAGCACACCCATTAACAAAAAAATAGTTAGTAGATTACTAATTTGATTGCTCATGTAATTAATAGTCACAACCTTGATTTGATTATGTAAATATGGCTGACAGCCGTTTTTTCCTCGTCTTGGATTTTGCACCAGTATTTTATGCCCTGTGGGGGGAGCAGTTGAGGCAGAAGTGGGTGGGATTAGACAAATGACTGCACTTCTATTGGACCTCACCCCTGCCATATATGGCAATTCAGCGTTTCTTGTCCCATTCTGACTCACGGGCAAAAACACATACGCTCAGACTCTCAGCCAGCAGTTTTCGAGGGGTCCAGTCAAAGGTAAGGTGGAATTGTGTAGATGTGTGAGTGTACTCATGAGCTTTGTTCATTATTTTAAATGTGTAGTTTGTATTTGTTTGACTGAATATGTTTATGTTGTGTTCTTAACTGAACATGTAATTGTACTAACATCAAGAAGGTAATGTGTAACAGTTTACATTCAAATAACTTATAAGTGATATTCTCTATAAGCCATTATAAATAAATTGTCAGCAGAAAGACCTTTTGAGGCTTTTGGGTGTTGTTGTCTAACTGGAATTAGATTAAGAGTGAAACCGAAACAGTCTATAATGGCTGGTTGCTATGGGTGTTGTTGCATATGGGATTAGCCTGACCACTTTTTGTAAGATTAAATGTCAGGTATGTATTATGTTTCTAGATGCTATGCCACAACTGAGGCTGATGAATACCGAATAGTTAATAGTTACCTCTTAATGCCAATAGTAATTATTTTAAAAAAGAATAGATTTATTTTCATAATAAAGCCAAATAATACTAATAGAGTTTATTATGTGTTGTTGCATATGGGATCTGTCTAACTTCTCCACATTTTTGTAAGATTAAATGTTAGGATATTATTTTGTCTGATGAATACTAAATAATAAACGGTTACCACTTAATGTCAATAGTAATCTTTAATAAAAAATAATGGCTTTATTTCCATAATATAGCTAATGTATAGTAAATGGAGTCTGTTTTGCTCTGTGGTCTGCCTTTTCCAAGTTGCTGACTCACTTCTTAGCAGAGGGTCTCCCAAGGGGTAGCCATAAGGTAAACTGTGAGGTTATTTAGAACTTGACTTTTGCATGGTTTGTGTTTGGTTCCCCTGACCATAAGTACGTTTTGAGAGAAACTGAGATTTTGTTGTGTGTTGGGATTTATTTTTTAACCATTTTAAGGGTTTTAATTTTAAAGAATTATACTGATGTTTATTTCTTAAAAGTTCAGATGTTGGTTCAAAGTGGTTTGAGGAGGTAAATAAAGCCATTCAGAGAGACATTAATATGAAATGCTGAATTGTAGAGAAACTTTTGAGTCAGAATTTTTTACAGCAGCAGTGACATCTAAAGCTACTGCAGAGAAAGGCATTAATATATATTCATATAACAGTTACACACTATCAGCATTTCATTAATAAAAACGGGAATGTTGCTTTTGCTGGTAGGGAAAGAAAACATGGGACCTCGCTCTCAGGGTGTATGTGTACTTGCATGGCAACCATAATCTTTAACTTTCATTTGTTTTTAGTCTTTTAGTTTGTTTTTATTTTTCATTAGAAAACTGCTGTGCTCAAGGTAAAGATACATTTTAGAATTTCAGCCTGTCTGTCTTTGTTAATGGTAATATAATCAAAGTGTTTTAATAATTTACAAAATAAATACCTTAAATGTAAGTTTTACCATTAAGGTAAATTTGCTTGCCTTACAGCTAGACCAGTGTATGGCATTATCCACATATCTGTAGCTACAATTCATCAATCTGTTGTCAGGTTGGTTTGTTCTCTTCACTGGTAGTGTATATTTTTTCCGTAACGTTTTCTGAAGCAGACAAATTGTTTTCACTGTGCTTGTCAGAACAAGTCGGGTTTTTTTGAGTGTACTAACCACGTGCTGTGACTGATCTGTACGTGTCAAGGTGCCAATGAATGTTCCATGGCTTGCGTGCATGTGCATACTGTAAAAAACCTGATTGATTTCTCTGCCATTTGACAACCGATATTAATTAAGTGAGCATTCTACGTCGTAAGGTTGCACATCAAAGCCTTGGCATTGACATCATGTGTTTAACTGAAATTCTGTGTTGACTGTTAAAAGCCAGCTTGATGTAATTTTTACAGCTTTTTCCTCTTGGTTGCTTCTGCTTCTGGTTAATCAAAAATGAAACCAAACAACAAGCAATTTTCTTTTATATATGAGTGAAATGATTTTATAATAATCATTTTACAAGCTTGAATTTTCTCACACAAAAAAAGTTTAAAACTTCATGATTTGGCCCAGTATTCTAGAGTGACATTTTTGCTACAGTACTGCATTGGGCCTAGCAATGAAGTGAGATGAATGTAAAAGAACCCTCTGTCAGTGTTAATATTTGGTTTCTATACTGGTTTCCCATTAATGAGCTCAGATTGTGTTAATTTACTTTTCTGTTTCTTTATTGGTAAGTTTTAACTTGAGGATGCAGTGTTAGAGCTAGGGATGTTGTTTAATGCATGTAAGTATTTTTTTATTTCGTTGGTCACAAGTATTTGTAGATATCCACTGCTTATGCCCTGTATTTAACAAAAGAAATGCGAAAAGCTAATACTGTGTCTCATATTATGTGAAGTGTGCTCTGGTTTATGTGTAACAATATAAAATATGTTGAAAATTCAGATGTGACAAAAACCAAAACAAAAATATAATGGGACCAGGGCAGGGCAATAAGACAATATTTATGATTGTCGTACTGTGAGTATATTGTGATAATATTAGTACTTATTATACAGTGGTAAACTGCATGTTTACCATTGTTGACCACAATGTTTTATAGCAGAAAGAGTGTAATTAGTTCTAATTTATTTAATTTGGTTATATTGATAAATAAATGTGGTTTGTTTTAAGAAGACTGACAAGCCACCATGGACACAGAGAACAAAACCTTTCGCCCATTTACATTGTATATGTATATTTCATGAACTTGTCATAGAAACTGCTGTCACCGGGGCTCCTCAGATTACAACAGTCCTGACATACGACGTTTCGAATTTACGATGCTCAGTCCAATAAAAAAAATTGAGACACAAATGTTTTGGCATACGCTGTTAGAGTCGTAATTATGTACGGTTGCACACGGCAGAATAATATGCCGTAATGCGTGGATGAGTGAGGGAGTTGGCTTCCCCAGTACATTACAGTGTACAAGTACAGTGTATTTTTCCTGTAGCTTAGTTGTGTTTTTATCATTTTACAATTGTGTTAGGACAGGTAAGTGACTTAGGCTAGAGTATGTTTCGAATTACACCAAAATTCTGTGGGAAGTCATAGGAACGGAACTGTGTCATAACTCGAAGACCCCTGTATATGGCATTTAGGCTAAGTGAAAGTGACAATCTGGTCATACATGAACACACCACAGCACATAGTGTGAACAGCACGAAATACTTCTTCTGCATTTAACCCATTCACCAAGTGAAGGAGGGGGCAACTACGAACACAGTGCCCGGGGAGCAGTGTACCTCAGAGGTGCCTAGCGGTCTTGGGAATCGAACCTGAACTTTCTGATCACAGGGCGAATGCCTTAACCACTAGGCCACCAAATGCATAAATTGTACCCTTACAACAAAATATTTCTATTCAAATGACCTCAACATTAACTCTGTTCAGCAGTTTAATACTGACAATGGCAGATCTAACAAAAACATAGATATTCCAACCTGGGAAGACAGTCGGAAATCATATTTTTTACTTTGTATGCTGCAGTGTGTTAAGGTGCCAAAAAACAATATTTGGAACTGTTTAACACACAAAAATACTTTCAGTAAGATAAACCAAGTCTGAATACAACTGACATAAGCATGCTCCAACTTATTTTATTGTGTTTGTTTAGTACAGTAATGAAGCCCTTATAATGATTCCTCTAACACACACTGATGGAGGCCTAAACTTGTTGCTTGGCTCATGGCATTTCTGCTAGAATACTCGTGTTTCTTTACTCTGGAGCAGGGGAGGAAGTTGGATCATGTTCGTACGAGGCATGAGTGGATGGTAAAAGGAGGCTATTGTACAGACAGGTAGAGGACTGAAACTGGAAGGAGATTCTCTGTGCTAATTAACTTTTTGGGCACTTAGGAGCTCTCTGATTTTAGTAGTTGATCAGATCAATGCAGATGGGCACTGTTTCATAATATAGACTGCTGATTAGGTAATATCAGAAATCTGTTGAACAAATATACCAATGAAAACAGTAGAGAGGTCTTTGAACACCCCCTACTATACAGTTTCCAAAAGCTAAGAATCCTTTGGCATAGATTGTTTACAATAGATTTAAAGTCAACCTAAGATCATAATGTACAATTTTTACCTTGTTAGTTCATGTATCCAAAACCAATTCCAAACCTATAAAAGCATGTAATAAAACCTCTATTGATTATTGAGAAAAATAATTCAATTAAGAGTGAAATATTTGTAATACTAGCAATTGATAATTTGTTTATGTGATAATCACCCGCTATTCACGGGGGTTATGTTCCAAGAGCACCCACGTATAATGAAAAAACATTTTTTGGTGTTTTGGTAAAACAAAGGCCTATAAATGCCTAATTTTATAGTGTTAACACTAAATATGCTCCCAAAACATTTTAATTTAATTTTAAATCCAGTTTAATACATTACCCTTAACGAAAATATTAAGGTAAGCCCATACAGACTGTACAGCATTTTCTTTGGTATAAACAGGTAAATAAAGTAATAAATTAATGTAATTTTTTGTAATAAAATACAGTAAAATGTAGGGGTAATCACCAATCATTTTTACAGTTCAGTAATTTACTGTTCATCAGCTGTGCGTCTTACTGTGGAGAGCTGGTTAAAGGAAACATTTTAATTTAATTTACAGTACAGTAATAAAACTACTGGAGTTTTAAAAAAATTGAAATCAAGAGAAACACTCAAGATAAGTCACAGGTCTGGCAATCTGTGCTTTCTGAAAAAGATGAAAAAGGACGACTGTTCGATGCACGGCGGCCGTCGGCCTGTTTTTCTTGGCCGAGACGCAAACATTATAAACAATAAGTAGCTTTAAGCGCGCATTGCCAAAATTTCTAGAGGGGGTGCATGCCGTGACAAGGCAGACAGGCATCCATTGAATCAGGATCTTTATTTACACGTGAACGAGAACAGAAAGCAAAAACCTGGCTCAAGGGCCGCTGCAACCATGAACGAGAAATAAGGCAGAAATGAGGCGATGGACAGATAACCGAATGGCAAACAAACAGAACTTAAATACAGACAATAATCAAGACACGAACACAAAACAGGTGAAAAACGAAACACGTGCACAAAGCAGACCTAAAGTCAAAATAAAAGTCCCCAAAATCCCATAACCTAACAGAACAAAAACAGTGACCCCTAACAGTCACTGGCCGAGCCGTGACAGTGCATCCACAAAGCCTTTCTCAACGTCGGGATTAAATATCATATCAAATCAAATCATCCCGATCGCTATGCAGAGTATCAAGCAGAGAAGATGCACGGCCCTTTAAGTACACCCACTACGTCTTTTTAAAAAGGCAAGAAAGTTTATCCAGTGATTACAGTTAATATATGTGCAATGGCAGTCATTGTTTTAATACACTTCTTTTGTTTTAGACCTACAGAGAATGCTGTTATATCTTTCAACAGTTTTTAAAGCACTTGTTCTGAATGCACTTTGTTCATGCACTTAATTCAGAATATTAAAATGCCCTTGAATTCACTTGTTTTATAAGAGAAGATAATTAATTGTGTAATATTTCAGCTATCTTGCTTTTAGGCTATTCATGAGTGGGGCTAGGTAAAATATTTTATTTAAACTTTTATGTTATATTATGCATTATTTGAATGCTAAATAAATATTTTCATAGTTCTGTAACAGATTTACTCTTTTTAATAATTTAATAATAATAATTTCTTTCAGTGTTTTGGTTTCAGCTTTCGGCCAAGTGTTTCCTCATCTTAGGTTTCGGCCAAAAAAAAATAATAATAATTTCAGTGCACCCCTACTATTTATATAAATAAGTAATTTTTTATAAAATAATTTAGAAGTAAAATGTGTAAAAAAAAATATTGCCACAAAAAAAGCAAAAAACTAAAATGTGGAGAATATTTGCAGGTTCTGCAGTTAGGTTTTCATTAAAAATGTGCGTGTGACTGGATTCGCAAGTCCTAGTTCGCCTAAAACTATATGCTAAAGTATAAACTCATTATTCCAAATTGTGTATGTGTGTTGTCTGGAGACTAACTACGTGGATCGTCCGATTTCAATGACATCATGTAAACAGTGTTTGTGTGTGAGAAAAGTAGCATGCACATGTTACTTTAGATCTCAAATCAGATCTTCAGTCAGTCATTCACAGATCATCTTCCTGCAACAGTTCTGTGGAACTAAAGCAATCCGTCCTCCAGTGTGGACCAGTGATGTGACTGACAAAACCATTTAAACCATTAAAAAGATGAGTGCATGAGGAGCTGAGAGAATAGGCGGGAGGTGAAGACTGAGCGTGTTGCTCAGGAAGGGAACACTGTGTCTGTGAGGGCCTTGGGTGTGGCTACACTCCTTTATAGAGGGAGAGAAAAGGAGAGGGAAGCTTTTTTGAACATTTTTGCTCTTTTTTTCTTCTCCTTTAGTCTTATTTTTACCATCCCTTTGTATGTTCTTCCTCTCCTTTACATTTTGGTGGAACTACCAGATCTAAAGCACATATGATGTGTCTGTTCTAGACAAAACCTGGGTTTTACCTGTTCCCAGTGTGTGTGTGTGTGTGTGTGTGTGTGTGTGTGTGTGTGTGTGTGTGTGTGTGTGTGTGTGTGTGTGTGTG
>JBBPCW010251778.1:0-13959 GCA_037974425.1 Phenacogrammus interruptus
GGCGCTGTAATGGGCCCATGTACGTTTGTGCTCACATCTCTGGCACTGTAAGAGATAATCAAAAAATTCTTTCACCTCCTTATTCTCTGGGAGATCCTGCACCAAATGTATATCTCCGATTTTCCATAGGCCACACCCACTGTCCGCCATTTTGGCTAAAGCGCAAAACCTACAAAAGTTAACTTGTCCCAGGACGTATGTGCCAAATTTGCCATACGTCATCTTCGTTGACGGCCGCAAAAAGTTACTGAAGCGGATTTTTGATTCATGCAATCGTTTTGATGTTACGTGCCAATTAATATAGAGCCAATTCTGGAGCCAATATCTTCGAAGGTCAACATCCTAACATAACCAAACTTTGGACACAAACAACACACAAGAAGTTTTGGACATTAGCAAAAGATGGCACATGTTCACGACTAGGTGGCGCTCTCACAAGGCTAATTATGTTTTTCGTCATATTTTGTTAACTGGGTCACATACACTGAAAATTCTTCATGTGCCTTATACCTTGGATGATCCTTAATATCATCTATCATCTATATCTCACCTGAAGGTCCCTGGTGAGCCTAAGCCCTAGCTCTTTAGTCAGACAGTCTAATGAGTAGTTGAATGAACTGATAAAGTTATTTTATTGAAAGACCTGGGTGCTCTTCAGTTCTGCCACAAACTCTAGAATCAAACAGCTCATGCCAGTATGATCACTGTGACTCAATGGAGAACCTATGTTGATGTTAGCCATGACAAACTATACAATTTTCTGTTGTGATGGTTCGAAACACCAGATACATGTTAACCCATTTAATTTAATTCCAAGGGTCACACAAGTGACCAATTTTTCTTTTTGTTCTGGAGGATCCAATATTGTTTCTGTTGGATTTGGTTGAAAAATGTACTTAAAAATGAAAAAATTGACTGTCTTGAAAGGTCAACTGACCAGATCACTTTACTTCCTGTTTGCACCTGTGAAGGGGAATGTCTTCCTCTATGGGCTCTATAAAAGAAGGTAATTAAAAGATCTTCATTGACAGAAAACACTATCATATTTGGTACATATACTCTTGAAGGGGTCTACTACTGATATATGTTGAAAAGTACACTCCTGTTTATATATTTTGCTTAGGAGAGGCACATATATGCTAACACTCACAAATACCACTCCATCTCATACCAAGCGGGCACACCATGCTCCCTCTCCTCCTCGCCAGGCTGATACCACTCCAGGTCCTTCCTCTTCATCTGTGTTAAATGCTTGATTTGTTTTCGCTGATGTATCCTCCCACCCTCAGGGAACTCACAATTGAAATGTCTCCATACAGACCAAAGGCAAAATGCTTGACCTGACCATGATCTGCTGACTTTCTATGGGGTCATGCTTGCATCTGGGTACAGTTGTGTGCCATGGCGGCACATATTTTGATCATTAGACCCTGATGTCTACAACAAAGCCATCTCCAATGCAAAGACAAGGATGAAATAGTGGCTTCATTTCATGTGGCAGATAACTCGAGGGGCACTAACGACCCTTTCAACAAAGTGTGACCCAAATTCACTGCACTAAATTATTCTTTCGAAGTTATGCTATACTCCAAATGGCTGTCAGTTAATGAAGGTATGGTCCCTTATTATGCACAGTTGCAAGCAGTTCATCAAGGGCAAGCCAATCCGAGTCTTGTATCACCTACAGGGTACATGTACTATATGGAGCTCACCATATCCTGAATACAGGTCTTGGGCAAGGCCCAAGTGTTTTCCTGGGACTTGCTGAACAGGCTGAGGGACCTCCACTTTGTGCATGACAACCTGTTTACATCTCTGTCTTCTTGATGACACAGTCTTCTTGAGGTGACACATCGTGGTTATGGGTGCCTTGGTACACTCAGTGTTGTCTGCACAATGTTCTGTTCACTGACGTTAAACAATTCCATAAAGAGCCTTGTGGAATGACAGAGATCCTCACTGAGCAAGAGAAGCTGCTATATGTTCCCACTGGCACCATAGCAAGGAGACGTGTTGAATGCTGTTGAATATGTATATTGTCTTGTTTATAATGTCTAGTTTGAAGTCAGCAAGTGTTTTAATCCAGTACGATAGACAAACACTCCTAAAATCTGGCGAACATTATGCAAAAACTGGTGTTTTAGACCCTGAGGTGACATTGTTACTCACCCACGAGCACACTGGCCATCACAACTCAGCTGGTGGCACCTGGAGAACGCAGGAGTGGAGACAGGGGTGCAGGGCTGGGGTGCCAGTCAGAGTGAAAAGCCTCAGACTATGACCAACGATGCCCAGCATTTTTCTGGCAAATATCCAGTCCTTGGACAACAAATTGGACGATCTTTGAGGAAGACTTCAATTCTAAAGAGAGCTGAGGAACTGCTGACTGAGAGCGTTCTGGGCCACGCAGTCCAACCAGAGGGGTTTACAACCTATCAGGCTGTTTGGACAGAGACACCGGGGAAGAAACGAGGGGGTGGCGTGTGCTTTCCCATTAACTCCTCGTGGTGCACGAACATGGAAATCATTTAACGGAAATCCGGACTGCAAACTCCACGAGTGCATGTGTGCTTTCCAAAACACCTCCACCACAATGATCCTCAACACTGGTATGCCATAAAGAAGCATTCTAAGCCCAATGTTGTACTCCTTGTTAACACACAACTGTATGTCCAGACACAGCTCCAACACAATCATCAAGTTTGCTGATGATACCACCATTGTGGGCCTGATCAGCAACAACGTCAAGACGGCCTACAGAGAGGAGGTGAAACTCTTGGCAGAGTGGTGTCAGGAGAACAATCTCTCTCTCAACATCAGTAAAACTAAAGAGATGGTACTGGATTTTAGGAGGCAGGGTGCGGCCCACCCCCCGTCTACATTGGAGGAGGTGCTGTGGAGAGCCTCAGCAGCTGGGGTGTCCACCAGTTTCTACAGGTGCGCTGTGGAGGCCATTCTCACAGGGAGAGTTGCGCCTTGGGACGGCAGCTGCACTGCTAAGGACAAGAAGGCTTTGCAGAGGGTGGTGAAAATGGTCCAGAGGATCATGAGCATTCCACTCCCTGCAATAACAGACATCTACAGCATGCGCTGTCTCAGAAAAACTAAACGCATCGTGAAGGACCCCAGCCACCCTGCACTGCCACTCTTTATTTTTCAGCCATCCGACAGGAGACTCATGATAATTCACACACGCACAACACAATTCAGGACCAGTTTTTATCCCAGTGCCATCAGACTATTCAACACACAGTAACTGTGTTTCTCTCTCTGTGTGCACTAAATCTGTTCTTTACCCTATGTGTAATACAGCAGCACACAATTCACACTGCACTGACACTTCACATTATGCAATTTAGCCTGTGATTATTGTTGCTGCACTGCTGTCTTTTATATCTTTTATGTCTCTTATGCCTTGTGTTCCGTCTGCGAAGAGGGTGTTCAAGTAAGCATTTCATTGTTCTCTGTACACTGTACTTTGTACATATGACAATAAACCTCAGCTTCAACTAGTATGAAGGAAAGACAACAATATGGTGACCACAGCATCAAAAGACTTTCTGTGGTTCCTGTCAATAGAAGGAATAAGGAGAAAAAAGGCTATTACAAAGTTCTACAGCCCACAAGTGTCTTTGAGTACAAAAACATGGGGGACGTTGATCTGCGTGATCTCAATGTGTCCAGATGCATGGCAATAATGAGGTCAAAGAAATGGTGGTGGCCAATCTTTTCTTGGAACCTTCACAGCACAATGGTCAACAGCTGGCTGTTGTTCAGAGATGTGATGGGGAGTGAATATGACCCCTTGGCCTTTCAGCGATGTGTAGCAATGAATCTTGGCAAACCAGGATATGGCAAACCAGCGTTTACCCAAAGCAGACCACCAGCTGTGAGAATGTCAATCTGCAAAAATGATCATGGAAAAGATCACTGGCCTGAGAACACAGGAAACCGTTTCCACAGATGCAGATGGTGTGACAAATATACAGTACATGGATGTGCAAAGTGTGGTGTGCCTCTCCATATTAAACACTTCCGTTTTCATGTTGGATGAAGTCCAAAGACAACAACATGGCCAGTCAGTGAACATTTAGTTTAAGTTTAGCCTCAGTCATTGAAAGTTTTTTGCATTTTCTAAGTGTTATGAGTTACCCACAAGATAAATTAAAAAAAAGACTATGTCACAGCTGAGTCTGTGGGTCTGTTGGTGGGGCGATGTTGCAGGGGATGGGAATGAGAGTTGAGAAGGGCAAGGGAGGGGGCTAAAAATGTTCCTGCCGTTGAGTGCTATCCAGTTATGCTAGATTACGATATATCTGTAAGATAAATGAAATGAATCCATCAAAAAATTTCAACTGACCACCATGTTAAAGTGTGTCTCCTGTTCAGACTGTGTGTACTCATTGTGGTATGATATTTTTGTTATATGCACAATAATAAAGTTATGAACAAAAAACTTAGCCATATTTCATTATTCTGTGCTTAGTCGGCAACTTTCATTTACTTTATATATCATATACTTTATTGACCAATTTAAATGAATTTTCCCAAAAAAAGGACTATGTTGTTTCCCGTCAGTCACAATTGTATAAAACTTAAAATTTCACCAATTAAACCCAAATAAAATTAAAATGTGCATAATGTTTGTGCATTAGGAAGTTCCCAGGACTAAAATCTATGTACTGAAATTTTCAGAAAAAAAATTGAGATTAAATGGGTTTAAACTGATATATAATACAGAAATATTGTGAAATACTGGCACCATGGTCATGGGCACAAAACCGAATGGCCAAGTAGATCAACAGACTAGCAGTATTGCCAGATGTACTGTAGCTGTAGCTCACAACCCAAAAATACTTCCAAGGTGAGCACAAATCACACAGCAACAGCCAAAATATTTAATCTTTAATGCAGACCCTACTATTATAATATATAATAGAAGCAGCCAAACGTCGCTCATAACATAATGTGAAATATACACTGATCAGCCGCCAGATAGAAACCACTGACTGCTCTTAGTAGGTGTTTTTAGTTCCTGCTCTCCCAGGTGATGAATGGCTATGGGCCACATCACACCCCGGACATGTCTCAACACCATTTTTAGAATGGAACTGCAGCAGTGTTTGAGGGTATCTAAAGCTAAATCTGTGTTTTGACTGGATGTGCTGGATGTTGCATTAAGCCTTTTGAAGAAACTGCTGCAAAAAAAGACAGCTGGTGTTTGGTACATATACACTGTGTAATGGCAGGCCCTCTGCAGATATAATGTAGAGCTGGCCCAGAACTCAAACAGGGAACCAACCAGTGACGGTATCTATAAGACTAAAGATGAAACAATGTTTCACTAAGATAAATAATGCAAAAAACTTCAGAACTATCACTTTTTTATTGGTGTGAAACAAAAAATGCTCATAAAAATAAGGTTGCTCTCCTAATTTCAGCCCTCAACACTGTAACAGAGAATTTTAGTGAAACATGTCTCACTAGCCTCCCCATTCATTTCAATGTGAATCTTCTCAGGCCCCAGCGGCTTGTGGATTTTCCAGGTTTCAATGGACTCTAATGGTAAATAAGTCCCACCTGTGAAACAAGACTGCCTACTGTGTTAGGGTAGCTCTCCACTTCAAAATGACTGACATAACACTGTGGCCAATCACCACCTTTGTTTTCACTTCATTCCATTTTATGTACTGAGTCCTGACCTTGAGTGTGAGACTGAAGCTTCATACACAACAAACAAATTACATATTATTACATATTATTTAGAGGTGGGCATAAATAATTTTTTTTAACGCCGTTAATCTCATTGGAATCTTGACGTTCACGGCATTAACCCCAACATCCCCCCCAACGCCCCCCACCCCCCGACAGAGAGACCGATATTTTTTTTTTTAATGACTTTAACGGTCCAGAATTAATAAAATTACATATTATTTACTAGTATTTATTAACAATATTTATTTTTCTTTTATATTTTATTACTCGTCTACAAGTGCACAAAAGGAAGGGCATTAACTTGTTAGCTTGACCACTTGCTAGTGATCCCCACCACCACCCAGCCAAGCTGGGCACTGGTGAAATCCTTGGAAAAAAATCCCTGCTTTCACAAGACCAGGAGGGTAGAATTAATTTATGAGGTGAAAAGGGGTTGGATATGTTTTCTTAGGATTTAGAAATATTGTTAATGATGTACTGTTGAAATAAACGTTACTATTATGTAACTATGTTTGTAAGATATGCACAATAAAATACTTTTTATATTTTGTAGTGATTTAACACTAACTATGAGGAGATTGAGTGAAGAGCAGGAAAGAGAAGATGCATCAAAATGTGAGGCAGAACATGAAGGTGAAGTACTTAGGGTAAGAAAATCAGGCTGCCCGGGGTGCATGGCGAGGTACTGAGTTTGTGTTGCACGTTGGGCACGTTGGGGATGAAGGGTGGTTTGTTTCACCAAAAATATTGACCAGGAGCCAACAAATACAACACATCCAAAAGCTCCACTTAAACATGGGGTTTCAGACTGTTTTAGTATTTCCAATGCATCTCCAATGTGTATGGTGGCAAGTTCTTCTGATCAGAGAATCACACCGACCTGGCCAGTCTGAGGAACCAGATTGAGACTCAGCAAATCTGGGATTTAGCCAAAACTTCAAGCTGTGTCAATATTTGGAATGTTCTGTTTAACGACTCCTGGCAGTGGTCAGATCAGAGAATCTCCACACTGGTGTAAACAGCCAGTCAAAAGTAATCAAAAGTGAAACTGTACTGCGATATCTGCTGCCCAGGGTAACTGGGAAGCTATGAACTGCAAAACAAAGAATCTATTCATCTGCCTTGTGTCTTGTTGCCCTCATCCATCTTATTCACCGACCTCATTCTCATGGTACCTTTGAAATATGTGTGTTTCCTGCAAAATCTCCTCATATAAATGTAAGAGTTTGGAAGATTTTGCGATCATATCTAAACTTTCAATTGATCCTTTAAACAGGAAGACTGCAGCCCTGTAGAGAGAAACAGAGAGCAGCCTGCAAACCAGTCACTCAGTTTCATCCGCATTGAAGGGTGGACTGTGGTGTTTCCTTGTCCTTCCCCCCTCCACTGTTGTGGTGGCTGGGAGGTCTGTTTAGGCGCCCCAGAGTGGCTCCAATAAGGGGGCGGGGGGGTCCTGTCAGGATTCCTTCTGCGATCACAGGGGATCGCTTTGGGACTGTGAACTGTCCTCCACCCACAGCTGCAGATAGTTTACCGGTTATGTTATTTAAAGTGTTCTGTCCCCAGATGTGGTGTGGAGCATTAACCTTACCTTACCCCTTTCCTCACCTTATCCGGTCTGTGTCCTCCTGCCCTAGTCTACTCATGTCCCTTGTTTCATGCCCAGCCCTCGTGCCAGTTTCTGTTCTGTTTTGTTTAATAAAGTCACCTCTTCATGGAAGTCTGCGTCTGTGCCTCCAACCGGCTCGAGACAATTTGGAAGTTTTTGTATTTTCCAAAATTTAAAAAAATATTCAATTCAGTGTGTTATATTTAGGGAAAAATGTTATATTTAAGCTTATAGCAGGCACATTGGTTTGAAAAGTCAAAACATTTTGCTCATATTTACTCAAAGTTACTTGTATTTGAATTATATTTTGATCTGAATTAGATTATACTTTACTAACTAATATGTATCAACTAATATGTATCTCTCCACCTACGAAAGACCAGCCAAGATCACACCCATACATGGAAAATCAATCTAGCTCCCAACATGGATATTCAGATCAGATCTACATGAATTAAGCTCAATTCCAAATCTTAACTCTGTTTTAAGTCTGATTACAACCTCTTATTTCATTAAGAAAGGAAATTTTGGTTGTGCATGATGGAGTCCCTCTAATATATGCAGAATAGATTTGTACGTGTTAAGAACACACAGTACAAACTGGAAGATTTTATTGATTTCTGGTGCTCTTGCATGGCCTTCACAAAAGCAGGAGACTGTTTGTCAAAAATAGGACCACATAACAATTCAGGAGAGTTATAGTAAAGTAGGTCCCCAAATAACATATTCACAAGTACTGGGGATTATGACCATTAAGCCATTCATCATTGTCCTTAATGAAGATCAATCAAGAGAAGACTGTTGCATGGAATGCATAGAACTCTCTCACCTTCGACTAACACATGCTGAAACTAGTCTGCTTCTAGAAATGCTTGCCCTATGCCAACTAATATTGTCATCTGATTGGTCAGTAGTAAGAAACCTTTAGTTAAGCAATGGCAGTAAAACTCTTATATAGAGAGACTCTTACCACTAGAGAGCTTTCCCATTCTTTCTTGCTATCTATAGTGGTGAGATGAAATTTAAAGCATGGGGGTATGTAACCACCCCAGGATCTGTGAATCCATGTTAAAGCCAAAGTATGCATAAAGAAAGTCTCTTGAACCCATTCCACTGTGCCACCCAACAGGAGAGGAACTGGGTGGAGATGCAGGGAATCCATGTTTGACTTTGCCTGTACCTTCAGTTTCCTTTTCTCCATATTTGAGTTTGATTCTGTGGATGATGGACACCACTGCAAACAAAAATGTAGGCAAGGGCTGAAAGTTTAGGATCTACTCCAGCAAATTAAAAGCAAATCCTGTCTGGCCTCCAAAAACTTCTGCCGGATCCCATGCCTCCATCAGTCTGATCACCGGTTAGGGTCTAAACAGCTCTTGACCTCAGCCTGATATGGAGTAGAGCTTTAAATCAGGCTGGAAATTTTCAGAACATTAGTCATAGTCAGACACAACCATCACTGAGTTGAGCTTGTCATGGTTTGTACAACCCAGACACATCATTGAGCTTTGAGTCAATGAATCTGAGAATGCCCATTACTAATAACATAGCTGGTTACATTATGTAGTAGAAGAATACACCCCAAGACTCTGTTTGAAGTTTGTACTCTCAGAATGAATCACACATGAATGTATCTTCCATAGTTGTCAGCAAATATAGCTCTTTTCTGTTGTCAAGTTGAAGAGAGATCATTCCCTAGTGACTTCTGCCTCACGAGGCCTCCTTTGCGTTTTTCATGCAAATGTGTCTCTTTCCCATAATTGCTTGACTTCATAAAACTACAGGGCTTTCCAGCTGACATTATACATTCAGACATCTAAACAACATATACCTAAAAGAAAAGAATCTATGAAAATCCGTACAAATCAGCACAAACAATCTATTTGGGGCAGAACATCTTATTTTTGTAAGGTTTTTTTTTTTTCTCCCAGGTTTTTTCTTTCCAAGGTTTCTGTATAACAGGCATTCTACAGAACACCAAACTTTCGATCACTGGCAGCCTATGAGGAACATATCCCAGACCTTCATGGAATAAAAGGTTGTAACTGGCACCCAAATATTGGTGAATATATTGGCAAATGTTTTGATGGCAATGCAGGGGCTATAATTAGAGTCAGTGCTACATCTAAGTAAAACCAGGAAAAAAAGAGCACATTACTCCAATTCTCAGGTCCTTGCACTGGCTCCCAGTTCGGTACAGAATTGGTACTTATTGTGTACAAGTCACTTAAAGGTTTGAGTCCAAAAAATACCTCAGAGTTGCAAGCACAGTGTATTTTCATAATGTTTTTTTCTGCCGATTTTTAATAAGATTTATTTAAGTTATTTCATATTGATTTGTGTCTGTGTCTTCATTTACATTTACGGCATTTATTAGACGTTTTTATCCAAAGCGACTTCCAATCCCTAATTACAGGGGACAGTCTCCCTGGAGCAACTTGGGGTTAAGGGTCTTGCTCAGGAACCCATTGGTGGTGTGCTGGGGGTAGGATTCGAACCCTAGACCTCTTGGTCTAGAGGCAAGTATACTACCCACTAAGCCACCACCACCACCACCATCTTCATGTTCATTACATTAACAATTTCTTCCAGGATCAATAAAGTTTCTGGTTCTGATATGTTTGAAGAATACATTCCTGGGTGGTCTCTAAGATCTGCAGGAGCTGGTCAGCTAGAGCTGATACTAAACTTGGTGAAATGGCATTTAGTCACAATGCAGATTGCTGCTGGAACAATCTGCACCAACTGTAGTTTTAAAAAGTTGCTAAAAACTTTCACTATTTACCTCTGCCTTCTTTTAAACATCTGCACTTCTTTTCTATTTCTATTTTGTGTTTTCTTTTATAGCTGTTTTATTCTATTCTATTCTATTTAATTTTATTTCTGTAAAGCACATTATATTACCTTTTGTGCTAAATTAATATACTGTGATGATCCGGCACGTTAGGGGTTAACGGGGTGAACTTGGGGCCGTCGCCATGGCTACTGGCGCCCTCTTTGGGCATACGTGACTGGTGGGGGGGCGTCGCCATGGCGACTGGCGGGCTTTTGGAGAGTAAGGGAGGGGCTGAGGGGAGTAGCCCCTCAGTCTGAGAGCAGCAGTCAGAGAGTGTGGACGTGGACTGGGACTAGAGAGGACTGAGAGAGAAAGCTAGCCAGCACGGGAGCAGTGGCTGTGGGAGAGGCTGTGATGCTTGGTGTTTGCTAAATAAAGACCAAAGAAAAGAAATCCTGTGAGTGTGTGTGTCGCCTTCCTCCACCGGTCGCCACAATACTAAATAAATATACTTAAACCTGAACTTGAACTATTGAATTAACAAGTTTTTGGCCTTGTTTTATGCTAAACCTGAGTCAAGGAAAATTGAATCGCAGATCTATTTATTGAGTCTGTCATGGGAGTGAATCTTACACATCAAATATTAAGAGATGATGGTAAGTGCCCCTCATTAGAACCATTTAATCTACACTTCTGGTTGAGAGTACGCTGCACGCGTTCTGGCTACTGCTTCTCACTGGATTTCCCCTTTTTTGCTCTTTTCTTTCTTTTCTTGTTTTTGCCGCTGTATCAAATCTTCTGTTGAGGCTGTGTCTTGAACTCACCGGCTTTTCTACTCGCACAAGCCCCCTCTCTCTCCTGCTGCACTGTGACAGCACTGTGGCGGGTGAGTTTCTACTCCTTTGCCTCTAGGTGGTTGTGTAGTGAGTTTGTTATGTGGCTTAGACACGTTTTTTCAGTCACAGTCGCTTCGGGTCGCTTCGTGGTTTGTTTACATCCGAGAGTCGTGCTGCATCCTGCGCTACTCTATTGCCTGGCAATGCAGCTGACATACTCTCGACCTGAACTTATGCATCTGAACTGTCACTCTCGAATGGACTCTGTTTCTTACAATGTGTGCTGGTCACTGGGAATTGCTCAGTGCCCACACTACACCCACCACTCCAAAATCTATAATCTATGGCTCAGATTCATGGACATTTGTTCGTCTTTGACGTAGTAAAATGCAGACAAATAGAGAAATCAACTGTAACGATCTTCGTACCCTACCTAAACTGTCTGCTCCTCCTTCTCCAGCCTGTCACAACCTTAACCTACAGCTCACTCATACACAACAAACTCTCAAATTTGCTCACAACAATACATGCTCCTTAAATAACAAAGGTCCCATTCTCAATGAATTCATAGCTGAAAAAAACATGGATTTTCTTTGCTTAACCGAAACATGGCAAAAACCAATGGATTTTCTTACATGGACAACCCTCGATTGGAGGGGCGCGGGGGCGGCATAGAAGTAGTACATAAAAAATGTATCAAAGCCACCCTAATACCCATCCCCACTCCACCCTCATTCAAGCACTTTTCCTTCAGGTTACCTGGCACTAAACCACTGGACATGTCAATAATCTACCGTCCCCCAAAACCCAACCCTACATTCTCATCAGGTTTCTCTGAATTCTTAACCCAATTATGCTCTATATCAGCATCCTTCTTTCTCCTTGGTGACTTCAACATCCATTAGATTCATTAGAGACCAAGGCCACCACTGATCTTTTGGACATTCTAAATTCGTCGACTTCCCCACCCACAGGAAAGGTCACACACTGGATCAAGTCTGCACCTCTGGCACTGTCATCAATAGCTTCCCTCACACTGACCTCGCAATCTCCAACCACCTCGCCATCATCTGCCACGTTGATGTGCCAGCCCCTCCTGCTAAGCAAAAGTGCACCATGACTTTTAGGAAATTCTCATCCATAATTTTCTCTTCTCTCACTTCCACCCTAACTGCCACCATTGCTCAATCTACAGATACCCTGAGCACCTCCACCACCACCACCCTGGTCAACACCTACAATAATATGCTCTCTTCCTGCCTTAACACAATTGCTCCCTTAAATTCCAAAGCTGTCTCATTCACATGCTCTGCCCCCTGGTATACCAACGAACTCTGAAAACTCTAAGTCAAAAGCCAACAGCTGGAACGGCTCTGTAAGAAAACTGGTCTCACTGTTCACCTGGAGACCTACAAATTCGACCAACAGCAACACAAGGCCCTCAGTGCTCAATCAAATCTGGATCCAAAAATCCAAAGACACTTTTTTTCCACTATGGAAAAGCTTCTCAAACCTATAGACACCATTGCAAACCCCTTCACCACCTCTAAATGCAACTCCTTTCTTGCACCACTGTATCTCTACCCCTCTCTCCTCAGCCTCCAGCCCAACTCCTCTCCTCATTCTCCAGCACCACTGAAGATGATCTATCTCTCACCATCGCCGGAATTAAATCTTCAACCTGTCCCCTGGACCATATACCCACTAACCTTGTCAAAGCCTGCCTTGCCTCACTCTCCCCTCTCATTACAAAGATCATTAACTCATCTCTATTCACCAGGTTTGTCCCCGTTTCTCTGAATATTGCCACTAACACACCAATTCTGAAAAAAACCTGGACTTGATCCTGTTACTTCCAACAACTTCCAACCAATCTCAAATCTTCCCTTTTTGTCCTTGAGCGAGTTGTAGCTGCAGATTCTGGTCTCATCATCTTTCTCATCCTCCTCGACCTCAACGCTGCCTTCGACCATCAACCAGTCCAACCTCCTCTCATGTGTCCAGGATTCCAGGGTAACTGGTACAGCGCTTGCCTGGTTCACCCCCTATCTTTCAGACAAAATTAATCTCCATTAATAACTGCAAATCCTTCACCATCCCTGTCATGCATGGCATCCCCCATGGCTCTGTACTTGTCCCAATCCTTTTCATTCTATACATCCTACCCCCGACTTCAATTCCACTACTACGCCCATGAAATCCAACTCTATCTCTCTTCCAAGACATTAACATTGGCTATCCACTCCAACCTCACCGCCTGTTATTTAGTGATATTAAATCATGGACCCAAAACACCAATAAGTCTGAAATAATCATCATTGGCCCACACTCCCTCACACGACCTGTCCAGAGTTATGCCCTTAACATTGATGGCTCCCATGTTGATTCCTCCAACCACGTCCTGAACCTCCAAAAAACTGCCCGCCTTCACCCTTCCTTATCCTTCACTGCAACTGAAACCCTCATTTACTCCCTCATCACCTTCAGACTCAATTACTGCAACAGCATTCTATACGGCCTTCCATCCAAAACCCTAAATAAACTTCAATATGTCCAGAACTCTGCTGCCCGGCTGCTCACCTCCACTCGTCGGTGTGAGCACATCACCTCTGTCCTCCGCAACCTTCACTGGTTCCCGGTCAAATTCAGGATCAACTTCAAAATACTGTTACTCACCTACAAAGCCCTCAACAACCAAGCTCCTCCCTACCCCTCTGACCTTCTCTCCCATCCAAGCTCGGCACGTTGCCTTAGGTCCGCTGATGCGTAACACCTCACAACAGCTAGGACCAAGCTCTGGACTTGTGGAGACAGGGCTTTTCCTACGGCTGCACCCTCCCTTTGGAATGCCCTTCCCACCCACATCAGGAAATTAAAGACTCTATCTTCCTTTAAGCAATCATTAAAAATCCACCCTTTCCAACTCACTTTGTCCAGCTGATGTTGAAATTTCACGCTGACCACCATGTCTAATTTTGTCTGTATTCTTGCCCATGTACATATGTGTCTCCTCTCATGTTTTG
>JBBPCW010251840.1:0-13951 GCA_037974425.1 Phenacogrammus interruptus
TGTGTACTCGCAGCTTTATTAACAGCATTTTCATAACAACGAGCCGACAACATAACACGGGTAACATCCACGTTTTTTTTTTTTCTGTGCAGCCGGCAGACCGGTACCACATGACCCACGGCCCGAGGGTTGGGGACCACTGGTTTAGAACAATAAGCTGGGACAGGAATAATTCAACACTACGGAGGAGGACGGAGAGGAACAGGAGCAATTCACCTAAACAACACAAAATGGACAATCAAATTTAGGGACAGTACAATAGACTAAATAACTGTGCAAGTAACCCGTGCAATAATTATTCATTATTGCACATGACTGTGAAAGAAACAAGTGCAATAATTACTTATAATTACTTATTGTGCAATGACAATTACTTACAATCACTTATTTTTGCTATCATCCCACAACTGTTTATCATTACTCTGTGTTCATCCCACAGCTATTTATTATCATTACTGCTGCTAATTCTACACTTTTTAAAATATGGTATATACTTTTTAATTATTCATTTTCTTATATCGGTTGGATTTTCTTACATCGGCTTAGATAGCCTTTCTTATTTTTCTTAGATGTTCATATATTTCTTATCTTTTCATTCATTTCTTTCTTTCATTTTTAACTTTCATTTACAAGTACTGCTGCTTGAAACTGTATTTCCCGGAGGAGTCTTCCTGAGGGATTAGTACAATTCTAATCTATCTAATCTATCTATCTATCTAATTGGTATACACAGACCGCTGAAGATCTTAGCAGCAAAATTTAGTGAGGGTCTATGGAAAAATCTTTGAAACTGCGAAATGGTCAAAATGAACCTTTGCTTACATTTAAAAGATGTTCAACTCTTTAGCTTCTTTCATTCAACCAGACCTGCCCTCCATTTCTCAGTCTTCACTGTAAGGTCTTGACCGATACGTCTGTACCCCAACCACACAACACAAAGACCCTTGATTACTACATCAGGTCACCTGAGTTCCAGCATAAATGGACCATTGTTTTCTGCATTCCTGTGTGTCCTGACTAGCATACTGAGTAGGTTTTCTCTACTGTCTGACTGCACTTTTCTTTAACTTTTGGATTTGTCTTTTTGCTCAGTGATTTGGATCTTTTTTCCTCTGGCTGTATCACAATCTTGGATTATCTCATCTGTTAACTGGACTTTTCACCTGCCTGTTGTGATTCAGGTGTGAATGCCTCGCTGACTGGTTTTGCAGGCTCAGTCAAATCTGTCACTACTATTTTTTCTCATCCCTTGTGTTTATAAATCGATCCACTCGGAACTCTGTAAATGGCTGCATGTGTGCAAACATTAGTCATTATGAAAAGAAAAATAATTAACACCCACAGATTGTGAGCCAGGCCTTCACGTCCTACAGTGTCTGACCTAATAAATGCTTCCCAGAAACACTTCAAAATCTTGTGTCTAAAAAAGGAGTGGTAGCTGTTCTAGATGCAAAGGAGGCAACAGACTCCATATTCAAATATATTTATTCAACTGCAATGTCATTAAAGCCCGTTTGTGTAATGGGCAGGTGTCCTAATATTTTTGGCTGTGCAGTATCATTTCAAATATGTGTAGAGTTGGCAGTCTGGCCAAAGTGCTAAGACTCTTTACTAGCCTAGTAACACTGTAACTTATACAGTCTGTTATAATGTCAAATATAAACATTTACTGAGCTTTAGATGAGTTTGAGCTTGATTGCTTATCACCTCCTATTTGTCCAACCTGCTGTATGACACTGACATCTCACAGCTGATGTACGGCAAAGGTTATCTAAAACCATCGTCATCCCAAGTCTACTACAACCCATAGGTGCTTGCAGGTGGATGATTTCATAACACTGGAAAAAATTAACCAACTTCCCAGTTTTCACAGCCTACAGCAGCTTGCTGTTCTTGCTTCTCTCTGTCTTGAACTGAATAAAAATCTTTAATAATCTCATTTTTTTTTAGAAAGTGACCAAGGAAGACAGTAGCAAGTCTAATGCTAACATGATCCTTTACTTTAATTCACCCATGTCTCTGATTTTAGATATTTTGGAGCGTAAAATATAAAGAGGAACAGAAAACCAATCTGAACTGTGCTTGGTTAATCATTCTTGCTGCTCGTTCGTTATAGTCACTTTCCACCAAAAACTACATCATGCTAGCCTAGTGGTAGCCTAGTGGTTAGGGCATTCGCCCTGCGACCAGAAAGTCCAAAGTCTGAGGTACCCTGAGCAAGGTACCGTCCCCACACACTGCTTCCTGGGCGCTGTGTTCCTGGCTGCCCCCTGTTTCACTTGGTGAATGGGTTAAATGCAGAGGTTGAGTTTCGTGCTGTGGTGTGTTCACGTATGACAAATGGTCACTTTCACTTTTCACTACACAATATGGACAAGGGCTAGGTCCAATGACGGACAAATTCTTAATTCTTCAGCATACCAAGACATTTTGGCATGTTTCCACCTTTGTGCACATGTTTCCACCTTTCCAGCATGACTGTACCCCAGTGCACAAAGCAAGGTCCAAAGACACGGTTAGATGAGTTTAGTGTGGAAGAACTTGACTGGTTCCGCACAGAGCCCTGACCTCAACGCCATCCAACACCTTTGGGATGGAGATTGTACCCCGGTCCTTCTCATCCAGCATCAGTGCCTGACTCATAAATGCTCCACAGAATGAATGGACAAACATTCACACAGAAACTCCAAAATCCAACATGGAAATGAAGATATTCTAGCTGTAAAGGGGGTACCAACTCCAGGTTAAAGTCTATAGATTTAAATGCAATTTCATTAGTCCCTGCTAGTGTAATGTTGTCCCAATACTTTTGTCCACATAGTGTATGTGCTATAATATAAGAGACAACAATTCAAATCACAGTGCTGACAGTATCCTGCTCACATTCATAAGCACTTTCCTTATGAATGAACTTTATACAAATCCAGATTACTATTGTGTGATATGGTAACTAATTGCCTCATGCCTGTAGTCACATGCTTCTACACTTAAATGTCACAGATAAGGTGTCATTACTGCAAATATGTGAGCATTCAAAACAGGTCTATATATAATATTGGGTAACGTTGAGGCATATTAATTGCCTGTAACCCTGCAGTTTTTCTCCTGTCATCTCATCCTGATCGTGTGCAACACCCCCAAATCTACCAATAGTTGGAGGGGAAAGACAATGGCATCACAGATGTTTAGAGAAGAACATGATGCTCCTCTTGCCTATTTGGGATTGTGGGTGAGGCTCTGTATAGAGAGAGATGCAACGTGAGAATGAACATTGCAGCTGACAACAACAAATTGAGTCCAAGGCAAGTCCAAGTTGAGTTTGAGACAAGACAAAGTCCAAAAGAGAAAGAGAAATAAAAAGTATTCTGAAAAGTATTTTGAATTAATTAAAGCAGTACTCAAAAAATGCTTGCTTCATTAATGATGCTCAATCATTGCAGGTGCTTGTAGTTTTTGTTGGTATTTTTGGTTTATTGATTTTTTTTGTGTGTGCGTGTGTGTGTGTGTGTGTGTGTGTGTGTGTGTGTTGTTGTGGTGTAGTGGGTAGCACTGTTGCCTCACAACTCCAGGGTTGGAGGTTTGAATCCCGGTCCTGGCCTTGTGTGTGTGGAGTTTGCATGTTCTCCTCGTGCTGGTGTGGGTTTTCTCTGGGGTCTCCGGTTTCTCCCACAGTGAGCTTGCTCCCCGCCTTATACCCATAGGCCCCATGACCAGTGCATTAAGCAGTTACAGAAAATGAATGTATATGCAGTGGTGGCAGTAATTTGGCATGGCCCATCACCAAGAGACACGTTACTAGCAAAAACACATCGTTTAATAGCAGCCAAACTTGGTAAAGACTAGCTGGAATATTTGGCCCGTCCAATGGGTCCAAGTCCAAATACAAGGCTGTCCAAGTCTGCCAAAGAGTCACTCCACTAAAATGTCCCACTTATTCAGGCCCACTTACATTTCCCAACTGACATTCCATTAACTATGAAGTAAGAACTTGCTACCGTCTAACTATCTAAGCTCTGGCTCAGCATTAAGTGATTCACTGTCATCCATGCTGGGAATACAAGAGAGAACAATTAGACTAGCCAGTGTAATCATCTGCATAGCAGAACTGTCCAGTGAGAACTGAGCAGGTTGTGCAATCATGCCATGTTGTGTTTGAGGCAGATGAGGTGGCTTTAATTGACTCCTGTTGGACTCTGTACCATATGATCACATTTCTGTATCAATATATTGACGCAAACACACAAAATCACACTATAACCATCCAGGGTCTTGTGGGATGCTGGAGCCAGTCCCAGTGGACACAAGGCAAAATGCAGAGAAACACCCTGGACAGGTTTATGGTAAATAATCCTATTTGTGGGTTTTGAAAACTTTCAGTAACAAACTTAGTTGTCACATCCTGTGTTAACTTTTGTAGTCACCATTTGTGTCTTTATCTGATTTTCAGCCTCTCTGAAGTAATCTTTTCACTAGATAATTGAAGCTGCATGAATGTCCACTGGTTTTAATTTTGTATTGGATTCAGTATCTCTCAAGTCTACCTCTAGTCTTCTTTATATTTCTCCTCCTGAGATTACAATGTAAAGCCACAAGACTTAAGTCACTCATTAACAATGATACAAAGGATATGAAGGAATGTATAACTCACATTTCTGTTCTTATTGAGGAAATGCATGTCATATCCAGTCATTTAAGAAGTAAGTACACTCTGTCTGCTCAATATACCTTGGTATGTAGTGTTTGTAGGTCATTTAAAAACCTGCAAATTTTTTTTTTGCTTTCCCAGACTTGCATATCATACACGCCAGACCTAATTGAGTAAAAGGGTAGGGTTATTGGGTAGTTCTTTAATTAGTAAACTATAAACGAATACATTCGTACATAGTTTATAAATGAGAATTATTTAATACAACAAATGTGAACATGAGACGATAACTACATAAAAATGCAAGTTTAGAAATAAAACGATGTAGAAATACATTACAAATTAATTACAAAATACAACAATACAAAATATAGTACAACAATACAAAAATATATACATTTTTGTTTTCTAATAATACTGAGACAGTAGTGTCTGAGATGGACAAGTAGTTTATCACTGGTTAATGTTAACTTGCTTGATGACTCAAATCATGATGACATCATGATACTTTTTTGGACAGCTTTTTGGACACACTTAAGCTACAGTATAACTGAAAATAAAATGTACTGCTTACAGTGTGCATGCAAAATAGAGGGGAAAATGCCATAAATCTTCACCGGTATTTAAAATGTAAACATTACATCAAATAGTATATCAGAGTTCCTTCTGTTATGTAGTTGGCGGGATATCTTTATTTGGGTAATTTAGAATGATTATAACTAGGAAATGCAATAATATTCATGAAGTAGCTAGCTGGACTAACATTGTTGTACTAGTTATTAGCTTGATAATAACTATACGAGTAATTAGCTTTATACTAGTTATTAGTTCCTAGGTAAAGTTGACTGGTAATAGAGGTCATACTGTGGATTTTCTTGTTGGGCCTTTGCACACTGGGTCATAGTAATTCAGTAAATTCTGATGATTGCCATGATATGTGTACCCAGTTGTCAGAGCTGTACCTTCTGTGCCAGGTCCCCACCTGTCCCTATCTCCAGAATACTGAGCCTGGCCTCCCTCTCCTCCACGTCTTTGGTTTCTCCCTTTATCCATTTAGTTTCACCTGTATCTTGTTTCCCTGTTCCCTTTTTAAGGCCAGCTCGACCCAGAGAACACTGTCCATTCATCATTGTGTTTGCCTGCTTGTTGTGAGAGCTTTTCGTTATCATTCACAGTTTTGAACTCTGAAAGCCTTTAGACCTGGCTCACAACTTACTCCTCACTACAGACTGCACCACACTACTCACTGAACACCTGAAGCCACTTCTGCCATTTTCTTAGAGGGACATTGCACTTTATCCACAAGGAACTTGAATTCAGTTGAATGCCTTGACCTTGATATCTAAGCCTGCACTATGGCCAGCTTTGTTTGCTTCTCTGACCTTTTGTGATTCAAATACAGTGATTATTCCTGCAAGTGGGTCTCTTTTACCTGTCTCACAGCACACCATGATGGAAGTCTGAAACTATTCCGGTGTTAGGAAGCTTTGAAAACAGCTACAATCCAAATCCTTTGGGTTCTAATTATAGTGCCAGTTTAATATTATACCGCATTATGGTTAGGGAGTTGCCCTTGCTATCAAAAGGTCATTGGTTTGAATCACACGACTGCTAACGGCATCTCTGAAGTTAATAATTGGTCATTGAGAGCATCAACAGTTCTTCTGTGGAGTGTCTTGATGTTCACATCACAGAGGCTTCAAGTAGACCCTCAACACCTCCTTCATTGCCATGAAAGTCCAGCAGCTTTTATACTTACTGCACAGTTTGAAGGGAGCTTACCTCCTACTTCAGTCTTTACCATGTTCCTCAGAAAACACTATATTCTTAAAGATATACAGATATATATATGGACTGGGAACTTCTCTGTTTAACACTACGAGATACTAAAAAGAATAATGAGGAAAGCTGCAAAGATGATTGAGGTCTCTCTCCGCTCTGCACCACATGCTGCAGCCGCACAGCCACCAGTGCTGTGCATGACCCCACACTCCCCTCCACATTCTCTTCTATCTCGTCATGTCTGGCAAGAGGTTCTGTAGCCTGCGGATATTCCCTACCAGGAGGGAAAGCTTCTTCGCCCAGGCATTCAGGTTTCAACACACTTGGATAAAGCTAACCACCAATTCTGCAATGTCATCTAACAGACACAAACAGTGGATAGCATAGTGCTGAATGCTGGTAGGAGAGAGAGGGCCATCTAACTCACCCATTGGGAGCGAAGAAAGCATATTGTCTTCCTGCCATGGGCGGTTTTGGCATTACTGAGGCCTGTGATCTTGCAATGACAGGGCCAACGCTTGTTGACACTATCTCACAGAATTGCACAAGAGCTATTTCAAGTGTGTTATTCGCATACTTATTGTTACATAGGAGTTTCATTTTAGATTTTTATTTTAATGGTTTCCATTTTCACATTCAGTAAAATGGCAATTTCCAAAATAGGCTGCAGTTGTGCTTCCCGAAGGAAGTATAGCCCATTTAAAACAAAATCTTATATATTTTGTTGAACTATGTGTTAATGAGAAGACAGTTTACCCTTGATGCAATATGCTTGAATGTACCCTTGATTTCTCATAGACTACAGCTTTTCATGATGTAGTCAAACTGCCCAGCCCATTAACTGCATGCTTGGAGGCACATGATTTTTTTTTTTTTTAAAAAGGGTTGTCAACAAGTTCTGCTCCTGCCTTGCAGTTCCATCCGCACCAGCTATTGACCTATAATCGCCCGCAGCTTACTGTCAGCCTGCGAGTTGTGTGCCTCCCATTCATGCCTCATGTTAGCTTTACTACTTGTCTCTGTATTTTCTGCTCTGTTCATGTCTGCTTTCCCTGTGTTTTGACTCCTTCATGAAATTACTATTAGCATTCGATTGTCCCAAAATGTTACCGAAACAGCTCTACCTTGATTAAACATGGACTCTTTGATTAGGCAAGACGTTAACAACTTGTCCTTTAAGTCTTGTAGGCTTGTATGAATCAGGCTAGTTTGTTCAGCATATCCCACAGGTCTGCAGTTATGCAACTCAATTCATAGAAAGCTGCAATACTCTATGTGTTCGAACACCTCTATCATAGACAACCTTTCCAGCTACAGTAGCTCTTCTGTGGGATTGGGCAGAGGGGCTAGCCAGCGATCCCTATGTTCATCGGTGAACCTAGGGTACCCAGTACACTGGTTGTTCTTGCTTGGAGCGTTTTATGCAGATACTAATGCATACTGGGAACCCCTTACAAGAAAAGGTAATTTGGAGATCATCCAGCCATCAGAATGCAGCTCAGATCCTGACATTTGCCCATTTTATAATGATTTTATTATGATTTTTTAAACTCTCTATCATTGCATTTGCAGTGCTTTCTATTTGTATTAGGACTTAGAATGTCTTTAAGCATTGCCAGTATAATTAATTTTGTGCATACTCAAGAATACTCAAGATTACTCAAAATTTGGTTGTATTTGTTTAATGACAATTTCCACTCCATTCCAGTCCACATGAAGTATTTGTGTGAGGACATTGTGTTTTTTTCTTCTTTCAAATGAACCACAGTTATTCCTTCTTATTCAAACTTTGAGTGCAAGCAATAGTAATTTGCTGTGTGGTACAAAGACGATATGAGAAAAAGTAATGGGACGCTTCTGTTTTCAGGGCTTGGGCTAGGCTCCTTACATGCAGTGAAGGGTAGTCTTAATGATTCAGCATACCAAGACATTTTGAACTACACGCTTCCAACTCTATGGACACAGTTTGGGGAAAAGAGGTATCTGTGTGGTCTTAATAAAAAAGGAGATCTATTTAGACGTGCTTGCTGATGTGTTTCTTGGCAGCTGCTTGGTTATGAAGGGCTTGAAATGTGTTTCTCTCTTTTTCTCAGTTATGAAAACATAAACATAAAGGGAGTATTGTTAATCCTATTTGTGATTTATTGTGTTGCTAAACATGGTCTCCACTCCATTACTTAGTACTTAGTCAATTGTGTGCAGCACCTACATTTCAAATGTAAAATGTAAATGTAAATGAATGTTCATAGGCTTGACCATCTGAGCAGTCAACTCCCATTGGCAAGCAGCATCTCATGCAGAGGCTTCACTGTCAGTTACTGAATAATTGGTACGGTGGTAGTAGCCTAATGGGTAAAACACTTGCCTGTGAACCCAGTTGGTTCAAACCCCACTTTCTACCAGTGTGTCCTTGAGCAAGACACTTAACCCTTAGTTGCTCCAGGGGGAATGTCCCTGTAACTAATGACTATAAGTCGCTCTGGATAAGGGCGTATGCCAAATGCCATAAAATGCAATACATGTATTCAGACACTGATATTGGATGAGATCTCCATCACAGTTCATCCCAAGGCTGTTGGATAGGGTTGAGGTCAGGGCTCTGTGTGGGCCAGTCAAGTCCTTCCACACCGAACCCATCCAAAAATGTCTTTATGGACCTAACATTTTTTCACTGGGACATAGTCATGTTGGAATAGAAAAGGGCATTCTCCAAAATATGTATACAAAGGTGGAAGCATGCCGTTGTCCAAAACACTTGAATTCAATAATAAAGAGGTGTGTCCCAATACTTTTGTCCTTACAGTTTGTCCATGTCTGTTGTTTGCACAAGCACCTTTGCAATTGGTTCATTATTTACTCAGTATTCATTGTTATGATTGTAAAACCCCTTATACCCCTTAGGGCTGTCTTTAATAAGTTTCCTGAACTGTATATTGCATGTACCAGATGCTTTTTATGCAAAGCGATTTCCATTCCAACTCCTGGGGTTAAGCGTCTTGCTCAGGAACCCAGTGGTGGTATGCAGAAGGTAGAATTTGAACCCATGACCTTTTGGTCCAGAGGCAAGTGTCCTACCCACTAGGTCACCACCACCCTATATTGCTATTGTCCACTAAGCACCCTGCTCTTAGTTTCAGCTTTCACTAGACTTTAATCTCCACCAGAATCTCCAAGCATATAAGGTCATTGTTTTTGTTTCACAGAACTTGCCAACGCTTCAAGTTGTCAAATTATTTGCTTTGCTGACGCTGGAACTACATGTTCATGATCGCTCCTACAAGCAAAGGCACAACCCTGTGATTTTATGCTCCCAGAGATTCTCTGCTCATACGTGGCACATTATGTGGCACACGATTGAACTGAACTGTTAATGTAAAAACCATTAACAAATCACTTGGATTACAGCAGAAACATTATTGTTTCCTTCGTTCCTCAGTATCTTTCATTGTGGTGTAGACCTGTTGGCTTATGGGCATTCCCTTTGTTAATATTAGTAGGATTAGAAGCTAACTAGGCCAACTGGAATCACATAGCAGCCACAGCGGACCAGGGTGCATTAGTGCTTCAACAAGGGGATTGAGGTCGCATGTGAGTCCAACAGACAGTGTATTTGAATGTATGTGTGTCAAACTTACTTTAAACAATGAGCTCTTACATTCCGTTCCATTGCGATTATAAATCATAAAGTTATGTCTTTATGTATCCCATGACCATTGGTCATGCAGTGCTTCAATGTACATTTACTGAATCAGCTTTAACTTAAACCAACCAACCAACCAAACTGTTTTATGTAAGAGCAGCTTTTAGCTTATCCATTAAAATCTGCTCAGTGGACCCGTAGTCACTGGATACCATTAATGTCAAAAATTAACTCTTTCAATAGAAAATCAACAAAAAATATTCACGTCCTGGAAATTGAGTGACATTGAGTGCTTGTTCACTTTTACTTGTTCATTCATTTGTACTTCAGCTTTGGGCCTTCAGACAATACAATAAGGAAGAATCACATCATATCCTTTTAATTCGATAGTTTATTAACCTTTTATCCAAAGTAATATGAACAGAGGATTAGTGTGGAGCCTTAATAAAAAACTGGATTTCAAATGGACCCCATGACTTCTGGTTTTAAACAACCAAATACTGAACTTTAATAATCAGATAGATGAAGAAAAGAAGAAATGTTCAAGCAAATATTTTTACAGCTTTCTAGCAGCTCTCCATCTCTTCCCTCTCTCCCTGAAGGAATCAAGTTTAACAATGTTAGCTATTTTATTTATATAACATTTTATATAGCATTAGAATGCAGTGGTAAAAAAAAAAACAGCTTTACAGACATCTCATTCCAGACACCCACATTTCAGTGTATTTTCCCATTTAGGTACTGTTTGACTTTTTCCATTACTATTTTTCAGGAGTAGACATATTTGGTGATAGACATGATCACCATTATTTTCTCAGTCATTCATTAACATGGAAAAAACAAACATTACAGGACATTTTGATAACATTCATACATCAGGAAATGGCTACAGAATAGCTTCATACTAGAAAATGGCCTTGCAATCCTTTTAAATGTGTGACATTGGTATGTAGAAAGGACAAAAGTGTATTTTGCCCCATTTACAGTGGGAAGAATGGAATGAGAGTCAAAAATCTCTGATTTGGGTCACAGGGAGACAACTGAAGGAGTTGATCTTGCTCAGCAAGACTTAGTAGTATTACTTTTTGAATATCAGGAGTTCCTCTGATGGCACAAGTAGATTTGCAGCTTGAAAGAACAGCACAACATATTAATAGCTGTATTTCATATGATTATAATACAGGCAGAAATCCAATCAGAAGATTGTTGAGCTATAGCTGCACAGACAGTATGCTTTATGTCTGGATCATGAATACCATTACTGAAGGTTTTTTAATTTTCAGTCTGCACCTTTTGATCAAAGTAGGTATGAATACAGTGGTTAATGACTTCAGTCACATAATATGGGGAAAGGCTATTTTGAATTTTATAGATAGGTGACAATATTATCATTATGAGGAATTTGTCTTGGTGAGTGACATAACATTCTAAACAGACTGAAGCAGAAATGCAAAAACAAAAACAAAAGATTTACAGAGAGGGTCACTACCCCCACTCCAGCCAGGAGAAGGAGGCAGAATGCATCTCCCGCTCATAATTAGCCAACATCAGCTGCACCTGCAGGCAGCCCTCTATAACTGGGGCCCACAATCACGGTCAGTCTTTGTTGCACACTGGGCATTGAGCTCTCAGGTTTCTGTTTTCCATTTAACACTCTCCCTGAGGACAACCCAAGCACACTTTCAGAACCACACACACCCCCTGGCCTGTCCAGTCAGAACCGTTTGATGTGGACCAGTGGCAATGCCTGGTTTTATACCCCAGTGCTTTCTGGGCATTGAATTGTAGCCCTTATGGTTTACCAGAGAGAGGGCTATGGTCATGTTTATTATCTCCCTACTAATGGGGCAAGCCCTGGCTTTAGGTAACCCACAGCCAAAGTCGTGAACCTCTGTAGCTCACTTAATGATGGCCAGGGACATCACTAGGACAAAAAAACAATGGGGGCTTAGCCCCCAGGGTTGTATGAAGGAATTAACTTTTCACCAAACCTTTCCTTTCACTTAAGAAAACAAGTAAAGTTAAGCAATGAACAGTTATTGTCACCTACTCATAGTATTGTTCTGTTGAACTGAGGACAAAGGCACTACCAGGCAGCTACGTGTAGCTTTGCCTGGGTCCTAATGCCCGCCTACAGCAGCTTCAACAGCAAGTACATTATTGTAATTCAGTAATGATAGTTAGACTTATTGTTTTTCATTTCAATTCATAGTCTTGTTTCTACCTATGAAGTTTGTATGTGTGCTCAGTGATATCTTGTATAAAATGTTTGGATGTATAATTTAAAAATAGTATAATAATTTGAGGGCTTCAGACAATGCCCATGGTGATGGCAATGCACAGAACATTCAGCAGCCCCAGCTGTGGTGTGGATAGTCTCTGCCTGTGCCAAGTAAGAAGGTCTGAGGCTTACAATGCTATTAAGTGCCACACTATAACTGCTAAGAGTAGGGGAAACTTGCCAGTTCTCAAGGCAGCCTGCTACCAAGGCAAGTAGCACCCCGTAAACCACCATCCTGTAAAAATCGTAGTAGAGGTGTCGGTTGCAGTGCACCAATAGCCATAAGGCTAGCACCTTGAGCTGGGTCACCTCATCCACAGAGTCTCAGGTCCCTTCTGAATACTGGGGCTTTTTAGGTGGTCTTCAGCAAGCAAAAGGCCCAGCTCATGTCAGTCAGGACACAGGCTTTATGTTTGCATCATCAACCTCCTGCCTGACAGCACTCCTTCTAGGAGTTCCACATCTTCCTTAAGTTGGAGAAGCCATACCCACTTGATCCTTTTCCTAGGATTTGTAGTATAAAGACTTAACACGGACCCCTGCAATGCTTAGCACTGACCCCTCCAAAGTAAAGGTGGCTGGGGCAGTACTATAACAGAGCTCAATCTTGGACCAGAAGTCAAACATCTGTGGGGACTTCACACCACAAGACCACAAGAACTTTTCTTATACTGAGCAAGCCAAATGTCTAAATCCTTGCTAGGCCATTTGGTGCCTCTACTTTGCCAGGTTCAGTTTTACTCTGCCCTATTGGCTGGGTTCTAAGAATCTTGACTGTGGGTGATTGCAATTTGGGGAGAGTGAGACCTAGGTGGCAGACCCCTGGGTTTGCACTATGTCCCTGCCTCAATCAGGACCAAGGCACTGCTAGGTGGTCACACCTCGTCCTTCACTATCCATAACGGGACTACCACCAGTTTTTCCAGAAGCAGTTTTTGTGGATGTCTTGACCTTCATAGCAGTGTCTCAAGTGTGTGGCCACAATAAGGACCACAGGATGAATCCTGCAGGCCTGCTCCACCCTCTGCACATTCCTTTGTGGCCGTGGATGGATGTTGGGTTGTTTTTATTAGGGAACTGTCCCCATTTAGACATGGTACTCTTAGTTAACTGGTTCTCTAACGCCATCAAATTTGTGGCCTTGAACAGACTGCACTCATCCAAGGAGATGGGCACACTCCTGCTGCAGCAGAGAGCCTTGGTGCATGGCACCCCTGGCAACATTTATTCAGATTGAGGCCAGCATTTACCCACCACCCCTGCTCAAACTAGCAGAGGAAGGTACTGGGCGGCTCCCACTTCTCTGGCGGGCAGGAGGAAGCAGAAGACATTTCCCCTCGCCATTAGCCACCATCAGCTGCATCTGCATACAGCCCTTTATAGCTGGGACTTGCAGTCTTGCTGACTGCTGAGTCTTGGACAGGGACACACTCACACAGTCGGTAAACAGTATCTCGAGCTGTCTTGTTTCTGTTTTCCTTCCTTGTTTTTTTAGGTGTCACCTAGTCTCAGCCTCAGACGTCACTCCCACGGAACGTTGGCTAAACATCTGATGCATATGGTACACTTAACTGGAAACACTTCAGGAATGTCGAAGTCGTCA
>JBBPCW010251946.1:0-25691 GCA_037974425.1 Phenacogrammus interruptus
TTCTGAGACTTTTCATTTCTTTGTCATTGGACAAACTTACAAAATCAGCGAGGGGTCAAATAATTATTTCCTCCACTATATATATATATATATATATATATATATATATAAATACTACATAAAGTATTTAACTAACATCAGTTCTTGTCATAAGCATTAAATATCTATTCATTTGTTTTTTAATCCTTCAAATACTAGTTTGTTTGCACAATACACTTGTTAGTAAGCAACTAAGCAACAAAAACGGATAAAATTCATAATCTGGTAGAAAACCCTAAATACTAAATTTCTCAGGTGTTGAGAATGAAAGCATTTAATCTAAATATTATGATCTATCAGTGTAAATAACAAGGAAATAAAAAATGGGTTTCAACTGGCCAAAAGTGGCCACGAAGAAATCAAGTGTTACAGTTGGATGTAAGATGTATATTGTTGATATTAAACATTAAAATGTAAAAGATCTGATAAAACACCAGACCTTTGAGAAATTTCATTTCATTTGCATTAACACAGCCATATATATAAACAACCTCACAAATTGCCATTTTTTATATTCTAAATGCTACTGACGCCAAATCTGAAATAACTGATTAACAACAACATTTTATTTTCATGCACAAACAGAAACCTTTATCTAAAATCCTTAAGATCCCACCTCCTTAAGGTCCTTAAGATCACAGATCAGAATTGTGTCATTAATTTGCTCCATTGGAGTACAGTAAGCCATCATACTCCCCTATTGGAAACTAAGAATATTATATAAAATTGCTCACTTGGCCAAAAATGGATTAATGACAAAATCTGGGAGAAACCACTAAAACTACATTTCTCAAGAGTTGAGTTTAGAATGAATTTTTTTAAATAAAAAAAAATATATATATATAGTTTCAATTGGCCAAACATGGCCATGAACAAGTCAAGTGTTACAATTGGATGTATATAGTATATTATTGACATAATAAAAGAAAAAACACCAGACCCTTGAGAACATTCATTCCATTTGTATTAAAACAGACATATGCATTAACAACCTCAAAATGGTCATTTTCTATATCCTTAATGCTACTGGGGCCAAGTCTGGACAAGTCTGAAATATGTAACTGATTAACAACAACACTGATTTTTTTCATGCACAAACACAAACCATTATCTGACATTCTTATGATCACACCTATGTCAAAATTTTGTCATTCATTTGCCCCACTGGTGTGCAGTAAGCCATACTCATACTCATAATCCATTATTGGAAACTAAGAATATTATATAAAATTGCTCGCTCGGCCAAAAAAGGATAAATTACATACTCTGGTAGAAACCAATAAAAGCATTTTAACCTCAATTGTATGATTTAACAGTGTAAATAACAAGAAATTTTAAAAATGTAGTTTTCATGGCCACATTGGAGTCAAAGGTTACATTTGGATTTATGGAGTATATTATTGATATATTTAATGAGTTGAAGTTAAAAATGAATAGATCTGAAAAACTCCAGAACCTTAGGAAATTTCATTCCAAAAGTATCAGCACAGCCAAAATGGTTTAAAAACTGTGAACTGGACACATATGGCCCACAGGAGGACTAGAGGGTTAAGCAAGTACTATCTAATGACAGCGCTTGAAATTTTTGTCAGAATTCGGCAGGATGAGACAGCTCATATTGAGTTGGGTCAGGTTCAGACATCATTTCGCATCTGTTTAGCTCGAGGACCAAATGTCACTTTTGGGTTCTTCATAGCAATTCAATAGACTTTAAATAATTTCCTCTGGGATCAATACATTTTTCTGATTCTTGCCTGCAGTTGTCCCTGCTTTAGTTTTCTCTCTACTTGTGGTGATGTTAGTAGGAATTGACTGCATAAATGAGTATTATTGTTCAGGTGCAATTTCAACTTTAAATCTGTTTAAATTTAAACTACTCTAATCTAATTCTGTTGGCTCAAAGGTAGTGGAAGACATACTGCAATCATATCATATCTGTGTGTGTGATGTGGCCAGATTGACTACATTCACGATCACGCACATTCTAAGCCTGTCATTTTAGCATCTACATTTTTACTCCAATAGAGGCTTAAGAAAGCTCTGGAAATGAAAGCTATTCATGTCCTGAGATTGCATCATCTGAATGTGGTGTTCGAAGTTGTGGCTGCTAAGTCTTTTCTCTCTCTCCAAGTAAAAATGCATGTAATGCTTTGCACTGTGATTGCAAAAGGCTGGCATTGAGTTCAGGCACAATGCCAGCCTGATTTTTAAATACAAATATTGTGATAGAAAAAGCAATCTGATGGATATCTGAATGCAGGAGCTATGTCTAAATGGGTAAGTGAATGGATGAAGGTGATCAAACTACAGTAAAAGGGCCTGTGGTGGTGCGGGATGGGTCAGATTGAGGTCAGATGCAGAGTTAAGCCAGGCAACATTTATAACAAAATAAACACAGCATTTTTCTCAGTTGTTCTTCTCTCACCTGGTAGGCCTCCACAGCAAGGGCATCGTCACTGTCACCTCTGGCCCACGGCTGGGCAGGCTGAGAAGCCAGAGTGCGTCCAAACACATCAATATAGATGAAGACAAACTCATCTGGAGGAAGACGTGCCTTCCGGAACTCCACCATCAACTGTCGGAAAATGTCTGGAGAGCAACACACAAATACCACTAGAGCAGAGAGAGGCAGAGAGAGAGAGAGAGAGAGAGAGAGCGAGAGAGAGCGAGAAAGAAAGAGAGGGAAGGAGATGTATAAAGTACACAATTAAAACCTAGCAAAGGTAACAATGGTTTAAAAAAGGATTATAAGACACTTCTGTTTCACCTTTAAAGGTGATGTTCAAAGCCTTGTTGGACACATGGTTCCAAATTTAGACTGTGCACTACACCCATTACCCCAATTTCCTAGCACTAACCAGGCGATCAATAGCCTAACAAGATTAACTCGGCATACAGCAAAAGCAAAGTGTCAACCCAACACCATTAGAGAGGAGTCAGTGGCCTGTGTGCGCAGATGTCTGTGTAAGAGAAAAGCACAGACACTGTGATGGTCAAATCCATCCTAATGATGAAGAGGAGGCAGCTGGCTATACTCAGATAGCCAGTCTGATAGAGAAGTGGCAGGTGGGAACATTTAGCAGGGATGTTAGGGATTTGTTAATGCACCAATGAGAGGGCTTAGTTTGAAAATCTTTTGGAGGTCTTACGAGCTGTAGATGTTTCCATCATGCTCAGTATACGAAAGTGAAAGTCAAGAGACTGCTAGCACACTAATGCTGCTTGAACAAATTAAACATTGAAATAAAATGCAAGGTTGGTGCATATATGAGAAAACTAAGAAAATCCCATTAAATAAATTAATATCCAGTGCTTTATTTTATGTTAGTATTTTATCAATGCATTTTGTTCTCATTGTTGGACATTCAAGAAATAAAACACATTTAATGTGCCCACCTTTTTCCATCCTTTCCTTATTCTCCCTCTAATGCCAAAGCTGATTCAACATGCTCAGCTGGCAAAATCAGCACTGACGAGACCTGACTAGAGTGACAGCGGGGAATACACCACACAACCTTTCGGCGATGGTCATCCATCCACACTCACCAACAGTTTGACAGTGTATGAAGACTGACAGTTGCACGGTTGTGTCAGGGCCATACAGACCACTGTCAGCTCCTGCTATGGAGAGTGGTTCTTTGCCACACAGGCGCTACATTAATCAGCCTTAAATGCAACCACTTCTGAGCATTTTCCCCTCACTGACTTGGTTACCCAGACCTTCTAAGCAGTGAAGACTAATGCTACATTTGCCTCATATGCTTACATACATTGCACATGGAGAGATGGGGAGGTGGGGACTGTTTACAGCTGTCATTAACCTGTATGTAGATGTTGACCACATAAAGTACACATTTATAAGACATATGTTACCCTACTTGAAAAGGCATATTCAAAGGTCTGAATTCTCAGACAACCCTGTTATTTCCTATTACTTAAATATGCCATTCCTCATGTAAAAATACATGTATCTTACATTTTATATATAAACAGAATTTTAAATTGATCGTAGGTGTGAGTGTGTGAGCTAATGGCGTTTGTGTGTGTGCTTTTTACCCACTCATTGTGAAGTTAACAGTGGTTAGCTCTTGTTTCCGCATACTATGTTGAAGCTTATAAGACATACAGACAATAAACTCAGGTGTTCCAGTCTGAGAGTTTTACACTGCTATTGCTCCAGTCTTAGAAAGCTTCTTCCTTTTATGCAGATACACAAGCATTTTGCCCATCAGCTGTATTGCTTAAGTGTATTTGAGTCCAACATTTTGCAAGAGATGGGAGGTGCCAGAGAGAGGATGGCAAGCACTTATCTGGCATCCTTTGTTGCTCCTATCAGCTTGTTGTACCAAAGCTCTAAAATCATCCAATAAGGTGAAATCTCAATGTTGAATGATTTACATTTACGGCATTTATCAGACACTTTTATCCAAAGCGACTTCCAATCCCTAATTACAGGGGACAGTCTCCCTGAAGCAACTTGGGGTTAAGGGTCTTGCTCAGGAACCCATTGGTGGTGTGCTGAAGGTAGGATTCGAACCCATGACCTCTTGGTCTAGAGGCAAGTATCCTACCCACTGCACCACCACCACCATTTAAAAAGAGTTCCCATAGTACCCACCATAGTGTCTGGGTGTTGTTCAGAACAGCATTATATTACTGAATGTTTGTTTTATATAAGATATAAAAAAGACATCAGCAGTTTAATGACGTGTCCCAGTTGTACTGCTTTGGTTTTGGGGTTGCCTTGACTTTGGGCAACAGTAAACAGTGTGTGCAGTCTCCATGTCTCTACAAGGCCATAAATGACCAAAATCAATACAGCATAACAGACACCAATGCACACAGCAAATGACTAAGCAAAAAGCAAAACACACACCACATTAAAAATAGAGGGAGAAGACGGGAAAGGGAGAGTGGCACCAGCAAAGGCTCCATTAATGCTGACTGCATAAGAGAGCAAGTCCAGACTAGCATTTCATTTCAAGCACAGCAGAAGGGTAATTACTGTAGGCCTGCGTACAACCTCGTTTCCAAAAAAGTTGTGATAGTTAGATAAAATCAGAATGTGATGATTTGCATATTTAACTGATAGTAGAGAAACTGAGGAATTTGAATGTTTCATGAAAAATATCTGTTCATTTTGAATTTAATGCCAGTGACTCATTTCAAAAAAAGGTTGGCACAAGTACAACAAAAGATTGAAAAAGTTGTAAACTGCTTGCAAAAAAACACCTAATTAGGTTTATTGGTAACAAGTCAGTAACATGGTTGGATATAAATGACCCCCCTAGAAGAGGAAGTAAAGAAGCGGAGATTCACCACTCTTTTGAAACACTTTTCCATAATGTAATTGCACCAGGGACAAGGCTGAAAACAGCTTTGGGGCTTTAGGTGCCCTTATGTTAAACACAGAAAATGTTCTGTAATGTCTGTATATTCGATTACAGTTCAAAATCCAACATGCATGAATGTATGGGGGAGGTGGGTGTACTTTACCCATATTGGAAGGCACCATTATTGCTGAATGATTCATAGAGGTTTTGCAGCACCATATGCTGACATCCAAATTACTTTTTTGTCTTTCTGTCTTTCAATAAGATAATGAAAAAAACACTTTCTGTCCCTTTTTACAGCAACCTGATTCCATAGTAAAAGAGCCTGGGTGCCTGCCTGCACTGGCCTGCCTGCAGTTCAGACCTTTCACACACTGAAAACATTCATCGTATCACAAAATTGAAAGCATGACAAAGGACACCTTGATCTACTGAAATCCTCCATCACTTTCAAAACTCCAGTAATTGCTCTAGAGAAATTGGTCCATAGTGTTGTTTAAGAAGACGTGATGGAATACAGCGGTAATCAAACCTCTGTCTGAACCTTTTTGAAACATATTGCCTCAAAAAAATTCCCAAAAACTAATATTTCTCAGTTTCAATAAGAAGTCATTTCACTTGTTTTTTACATATTTTACATAGTGCCAGTTTTTTGGAAATGGGTTTGTCGTACCATACAAGTGTCTCTGCTAGTTTGTATTCACAATGCACACAACAGTTTGTACCCTTGATATGCTAAACTGTTTAAGACATAAAAAATTTAATTAGTAACAAACACGATAAGATCAGATGTGTACTGAAGACTTATTAAAATGAATCGCCGTTACTTGTTTTGATATACGTGTGTGGGCTGCAGAACAGCAAAGATAATTGGGCTTTCTCTGCAAACTCATAGAATCGGCTTGAGGGTGAAGGAGGGAAATTGGAGAAGGAGGAAGGTGAGGAACAAGGTCAGGCCCGCAGCAGGAGAAAGGCCAGAGCACTTCACAGCCCCCACACACGCTCACACACTCGAAGAGCAAGACTGAAAGCAGATACATTACGAAACCTCACTCTGGAGTTCGAGCAGCACAGCTGCTGCAGGACATGCTACCAAAGAGTGGAATATACTGTACAGGGGCTGAGAATGAAGTGGTTTCAAATGGACAGCATTGACACAGCATGCAGAATCCACACTGACACTCGCTGATATTCAGGGCTTGTTAACACTTATGTGGAAAGTATGAGAAACTACGTGTTTCATGCTTTTTAAATTTATGAATTTTACATTTTTAGACCATTATAACGGTTTTTGAGCATTACTTACACACTGAATGATCAAATCTGAGTACTTTAAAAACAACAAGATGAAAAGAATCATATATATCATTTTGCGCACGTAATTTTGATGATAACACCTGCATAAAGTGTTTATTTGAGGTTGGCTCTCCTGTTAGTTTTTATGTTTTGTGATAAAGATGAATTTGTTTTTGATGTGAACTATTTTAATTTGCCTCTGAACATCTGGCCAGAGATAACAGCTTTGGTGCTAACTCTGGCACCCCTACAGTGCTGTTAATACTGTTTATTACAGTTTTTCTGAGTTGCTAAAACACATTTCCTGAAATCTCATCTCTTTGTCTCAAAACACTAAACACAAACTCCAAAATTTAAGCTACACTCACAAAACCTTCCACTTGTCTTGCAAAACCAAACATTTGACCCAAACTATTTTAACTTTACTCAAAATCAAGCACTACTGTCAAAGACCACACAAAACCAGTCAATGTGCAAACACAACTTAGCAAGGATAATAATAAGTGTCTCCTGGTGTTGTGAGAACATGCGTGTTCTTCCACCCTCATTTGGCCGTCTTTCAATTCTAAAAAATTATTTTTCACCGCCCCCTTACTGAGACAACTATACTTTTCTTCTCTGAAGGTCCGGATTATAGAACCTGCTTAGTTGCACACATTGCCCTGCCTTCCCCATAGTCATGCCATGCACTAGAACATGATCTATGACAGTTGCTCAAATGTCATTTGAAATTACAGATGTTCTTCTTGGTCTTAGTCCTTGCCCACCACCTCTGGCACAGACTCCGTTTCCTATTCTATTGTTTTGCTCCATTGTTGGATCCAATCACACCTTTTGCATTTGCCAGGCTTATATACTGTTTACTAGTTGGGTACACTGATTGGACACAAGTTTTTTCAATTTTGAGTGGCAGTGTGCAAATGATGAAAACAGTGTTAGTTGAGTTTAACTTCTGTAGCCTGTGTGCATCATTCTGGGTACAAGTGCACCACACTGCTAAATGTGTTTTATGAGAATGTGTTTAGAGTTTTGGTAAATGGGAGATTCAGATTTGCAAACTGTGTCCTAACCAGATAAATGGTGATTAAGATTTTGACAACTGTGGGAGTGATTTGATGAAAGAGTTTTGGTAGTTGACAGTTTAGTTTTTACAATGGGATTTTGTGTTTTAGCAATTCAGAAAAACTGTATTAGGCACTGTCTTCCACAAATAAACTAGCACATAATTAATGTCACTCCACTTTACCTAAGGAAATGAATTTTAATGATGGTCTAAAGAACATTTATCCAGAACTTGAATAATAATATATTTTAACAGGGCATGTATATTTGCATTTAAATGAGAATTGAAAATAAAGGCATTCTATACTGGCTAAATAAATATAAGCAGTTTTATATTAGTTTAAAAAGCAGACCTGGACTATGTCTGGTTTAGCAAATCTTAGCACTGTTTTCCTGTGTGTAAAAAACATATAATCATTGCCAGTACAGAATACTAACACTGTAAAATTGTTTGAGAAATCCTAATTTTTTTTTTCCCCGGGAAAAAAAAACAAAACAAAAAAAAGAGAAATCCTAATTTGATTGCACTTTGTCCCTTTACCCGATTCCCCTTCTTTTTCTCATGACTGTGCCCACCCCATTTCCTCCTGAAACCATTCAGAAATATGAGAAGCTTCAGTGGAAAGAGTGGTTTAGTGCTGATGTTCCCACCACAGTGATTCAAGACATTTATTGTTTGTCACATACACAACTATACACGTGCCACAGTCAGTCAAGTGCAATCCTGAATCACTCCCTAGAAAATAAAAACAATATAAATATAACAATATTTACAGATTGTAGACGAAATGTATTCATGAATATTTACAATGGAAAATAAATACAAGCTGTGCAATGGGCAAACTGACATTGGTAAGTAGTAAATGGTAAGTAGTAGAGGCGTTATGGCATGAGGAGGGCTGTTGAGTGTATATTAGGTACGTCCTGGTTAACCTTATGACCTAAGGAGAAAAGCTCCTCTGGAGCCTGTTAGTCCAGGCCATAAGGTTTTGGAACCTTTGAACCTTGAGTTCTGCTGATGATATGTTCTCATTTATCTGAATTATATGAAGAAACACTAATGAAGACTTTGACCCACTAAACTATAAGGGTTATATGCAAATCCTACTATGAATTATTCAGTTATTACTGTTCAGTTGACATGGAAGATATGTCAAAAAAGGTAAAATCCATAAAAACCCCATAATGAGGAATGACGAAATATCTAGACTGGTTGGTCAGCCCTTGGAATTTACAGGGTTAACTGAAGTGAACTTGTTGGTAGGATTTTTACACCAGGTCACCCTCCCTGCATTTACAGCTGAAACAGTAGACAGAGGCGTGGGCCAAGGACATAGACAATGACACACACCATTCACTATCTGACAGATAATAAAACTGACGCTGTGATCTATGGAGTCTGGCCTGCACAAGGGGCCAGAAAGCTGCAAGAAAGGGTGATGCGTGGGAGTGAGATTTCTGAAGGTGAGTGTGACAGAAAATGGACAACACATGAAAGGGAGATCAAGCATTGCTCCAAAATAGCTTAGCAAGTTATTGATGCAAGCCCTGAGGATTCCAGGAAAGCTGAATGAAGCCCTGTGATGTTACAGCAGCCTAAAGCACAGGCTTTCAGACCATTTTAGATATGTCAGCAATCCCAGTTTTCATTATTTTTGCATTGTAGTCAATGTATTAAATTTAATAAAGTCTGAGGATGGAATAAACCTTTGATTTTAACCTCCTCAATAGCAACAAGTATTCATAGGGCTTTGTGTGTGAGGGTCAAGACTCTTTTCTCTCCAAATACAATCACCAAGCTGAGACAGCTTTTGAGACTGAGAGTTTAGCAGATCATTAGAGCCTCACACACTCCGCCAGCCAATCAACAGTGCACAAATCATCCAGCAACAGCAAATCAAAGCAACAACACATGACATACTAGAGGAAACATCCAGAGTCACAGAAGAGATGCAGTCATCAGGTCTTCATAGGTCTGTGAATGTTCTTATTTGAATAAGACTATATTAAAAAAATAATCACAGTGCGCAGCTCAGCTTGTGGCAACAGTGGTGGTTTGAAGAGTGTCATCACTAATGATGTAACCAGAACCCTCTAATACTCCTACTAATAGCAACATACAGTCATCCAATACTTTTCAGACATGGCCTATTTCTTAAACCACCCATAGTGGCATAATCTTATATAAATGCACAGCTCTGTAAAAGCAGTGGTTATAGAAAATCTACTAATAAATAGTACATTTGTAAATGTCATGTAAAGGTTACTGCCTGATGCTGTGGTGCCTGTAGCTGTTTAGCTTTTTTTGTGCAAACTGTACTGACTGTGTGAAGAACTGTGGCAGGGCTCTCACCAAGACACAAAACCTGACACTGTGTTCTAAAACGTACATCATATCACACTTATGTTAATCCAGCAAAGCTCAACCACCTGCATTTCTACTGCTTATCGTACATGTTCGTACAAGTACAATATAGCTTCTACTTACGTTATCCTACCAAGAAAAAATAACAGTTTTTATTTAACAGTTGTTGTGATTCTATTATGATTAATAATAAAATTGCATAACAATCTTTGTGTTCAAAATATAAATAGACTCCAATATTTTAGTTTAGGAAGTGGGACTTAATCAGCTATCAGCTGTGAAAATTTAGGTGTAATAATAACACATAAATATTGTGCCATCTCAGGACTGCCAGTGGCACTTGTTTTATCCTATAACAACTAAAGCTATGTTATCTGTGCTTTATAGGCAGGTGTGTTTGTGTGATGAACCATACATTGGTCAGTTCTTTCTGTCAAAAATCGTTCAGTTCTATGTATTAACACTTGTGTAAATAAAAAGAGTTCATGTAGTCCTATCCTAGAGATGAGCGAGGTGTGCCCTGTCATCAGCGTAATTTACAGATGCTTAGATACACTGTCTGGATGGAGATGGCAGAAATGTAAACATTTATTGGAGGATGTGAGATCTCATGTTGAATGCAAATGACAGACCCAGATACACCATGGCTTTGGACTGTGAGTCAGTCACTCTGATCAAATCACAGAGAAGAGTTACTGCAAAGGAGGGCCTGGACATGAGAGAGGGAGAGGGAGAGGGAGAGAGCGAGCGAGCGAGAGAGAGAGAGAGAGAGAGAGAGAGAGAGAGAGAGAAAGAGAGAGAGAGAACAAGAGAAAGAGAAACGAGTGAGTACTTGCAGTTGTACAGAAATAGCTGCAGCAGGACCAGAGCAGCAATACAGGTATCGAATGGCACATATCTAAAAACAGCGGCTGCAGAGGGCTTTTTTTTTTACAGGGCACACTGCTTTAAATTTAATTTCAATTTTATTGAACAAAGTGACAGCATTTTTGTATTTTTCAGTATCTGTTTTGACTGTGTGCAACTCATTGATCATTGATCTGATTACAGTAAACTCGAAATCCAGTGGATCTACTGAGTCAAATGCAGAAATTAAAATTTTGGTATGATTACATGATAAAGCTCTGAAACAAAACTAAGGCACTGTTCTGCAGAAAACTCATACAGTCCCGATCTGCTGGAAAACCTCAGAGGAATTAGAGAGGAGCACCAGGTCACCTGCACAGAGAGAAAGTATAATAGATCTGTTCGGATTCTTCGCATGCACCGACATCTCATTACAATGTAAAACCCTAGAGGGTGACTTTAAGATGCCCTCATTTAGCAGAGTTAAGGGTTAGGAAAGGAACTGTTGTTCCTTCACAGAAGTTGAATGTTAAAACACACATTTGGGGCAACAGGCCTGTCTTAACTTTCTTTGTCCTATTTTTTTCCTTTGTGCTTAGTTAGTATCAGCACGAACTGCATGCTCTACAAGAATATCAACATATAAAACATCATCTACTCGCTTGTAATATCTGAGGAATCTCCAACTCCATCAGTCATAATCTCACACACTTCAGTTGATGGAGAGAGAGCATCAGTTCTCCAACATATTAAAATGCTCACAATCATTCTTGTACTAGCTCTGCTCACTCACTCCAGATCTCTACTAAGTGCACGTAGCAATTGGACTCTCCATCTCTCCAGTTTGGCTGGTGGGGGAAACCCTGAGGAGATAGAAGAGCATGTACCATCACACTTGCTATAATTATCCTCTTCAATCTGATAAGGAACAAAACACAGCAGAGGCCCTCTGAAATACCTCTGCCAATTCCAAAAACACAGAGCGGCACTATACAATCTAGCGAAAACACACCAGTAGACGAGCTTCTCACTTACTACAGCTGATTTAATGTGGAATCAGAGGACCCATATTAAATTACATATTGTAATCTAAGATGGAAAATGTCCGCACCATTTAAAGAACATGCTGCCAATCACTAGTCTGTGCAAAAGCACTTCTTATTCTAACAACTGCACCTTAAAAACAATAATGCATTGCTGTGCAAAACTGTGAGGTTACAAACAATGTCCTTGTTGCTTCGATTTTTGTCCAGAAATGTAGCTTTGTGTGTCATCCACTACAGATGAATCTATTCAGGTGTTTCATTCCTTTAGCCCTGTGTAATAAAGATCAGGCCACTTGAGCATTCTAAAATCTCATAAAGCCTGACATGAGCCACCACATGTATTATTCATTAACTCAGAGGCAGCGATCAAGTCTTATTTCATTTTTCCTCATTATTCATCATTAAAGGGCATAGGTATCTAAAATGGCGACAAAAAAACAGTACATCCATTTGATTAAGTCTCTAATAGCAACTTTGCTTCAAAGAGCGGAGTAAGTATTATAAGTGTAAACAGTGTTAAGTTGTAATGGGCTACATGTAATCTGGATTGCATAATCTAAAAACTACAAACAAGTGCCTGAGCAGGATACCTGATATATCCATACGTCGTTTACAGTTTCTTTTTTGAAATTATTATCTTAAATGATTAGACCTAATAAAGTAGATATTAATAAATCAGTTCATTCTTGATTCAATGAGTTTTTCCATAACAGCTGCATCAGTTCCACTTATAACAACAGTTCCATTTAACATTCAGATTAAGAACGAAGGATGCAAGACTGATGGACCTTCTGAAGATCAGATGGTTCGACCCAAGTGAACAATTAGAAGACCAAATAAATAAGGTGGAATCAAATAGTCTAAAATAAAAGGGAATCTTAAAGTAATCATTTCACATCCTATAAAATATTATGGCACTGTAAAATATCATGGTACAGAGTACAGGTTTATTCATGGAATCAGTCCTGGAAAACATTTTAAAATAATCTACACTGTCAATGAGGAACAATGAAGCAAAAGAAATGAAGCAAAAGATCTGGAGATCACTAAAGATTTTTTTCCTTGCGTTGTCACTGTGTGTAACTAGCTGGCTGCTACAGGATCTCAAACCAAAAATCCCACAGTTGATAAAACTAAAATAACCAATTCCACAAAGGCTCGTTACATCGATATGGAAACCAGCAGTCATTTCCTGTGAGGTTCTTTTTTCCACTGTTTGCTTGTCAGCTTTTATGCATTGTTAAACTCTCAGGCACCACCGGAAATGGGCATAAATGTAGACCAATTTTTCTACCTTCTTCGATACAGCTACATGATGGCAGCATAATTTTGTGAAGTTTTGATGTGCAGCATGGCCAGCTAGCTTAGCCCACAGTTGAAACAGTCCAAACTGTGCTGATGAAAGGTGTAGATGTATTCTACATTTCACATAGAATCTTGTATGTAGCATGCAGCAGCATATGCCCATTATTATACATTGTACGTACTGAGACGCTAAGAGGTTCTAAATTAGATTAGCTCAAAAAAACGTCTGTGGCTCCAGGGAGGCCTTTTCAGTTTCACGTCAATGGGACACAATGGCTCACTATTCTTCATAGCTGCACCATGAGGTCATCGTACGTGTAAACTGAAACCCTGTGCAACATGATCAAAATTAACTTCAGGATCAAGAATCTGTCCACATTCTACATTTATTTCAGCCTGCAGAGGTCTTAGTTAAAGCTTGTGAAAACAAAAGCAAGATGTACTTTGTTTCATACTATTGTAGATAGTAACAAGCACAGGAATTCTGTAGGAACCGTAGTCAATTCTACAACTGTGAGATTAGTAGAGTAGCCTTGAACCATATTGCAGTGAATGTGTCCTTTTTTCATAACAACTTGAGCTGAAAATGCAAATAAAAAATGACTAACTCACTGAACTGCACTGGAACTTCACAGAGGATTCAGCAAGAATTGCAAGAATAAACTGAAGTTTATTAAACTCTATTCTTCTATGTAGCTCTGGTCTAAAATAAATCCTACAGTGCCAGAGGTGTGACCACTTGAAAAACAATCCAGTCCCCAAAATAATAGTATTATTACTACATTTTAAATATTATAACAAAATGACAGCAATAACTCTAGACTTCTACGGATTTAACCATTAGAGAAGAAATTAAGATAAAAATATTTATTTACAGGGGAAAGTTAGTGTCCATTGACAGAAGTTACTCTTTGACTCTTTGTCCATTGAAGGCAATTCATCAGCAGATGCCCCTCATCAGCACATTCCTCCTCTGGAAGTCTAATATTTATGTGAAAGGTCGATGGCTATTCATGCACATCTAGCCATGATGAAGCCTCCCTCCTCTAAAACTGCAACAGTTTATGGGAAACTGTTACGTGTTTTCTTCTCCTTTCCCCCTCCACAGCCATCCCCAGTTCAGCTTAATTTTTAACCAGAGCCAGATGGATATGACAGTCCTGAGCAGAGAGCAACGGAACGCTCCACATGGCACTGCGGGCGGTTTAGTTCAGCATGGGCGCTCCCGAAACCATGGAGATGGCAAGAACTTACACTACACACAGGCTATAGTTTACAATCAAAAAAGAGTAAAGTGATTTGAACCAAGAGGAGATTAAATTGGAGAAACATGATGGGTCCACATGAGCAGAGCAGCTTTTAAGTGTGTGTGTTATTTGTATGCGTGTTTTGTGCGTCTTGTGTGTGTTTGTGTGTGTGTGTGTGTATAAGAAGTACGATTGATGTGAAGCCCCTGCTGATTCTTGGCCATTAACGGTTCTGATGAAAGGAAGCTGTGTTACAGACAGGCTTAAAGTGGGGCCACTGCAAAAAGTGCCCACCGATCTCAATGCACTTTACCTGCTCTAACACCTGCAAAATAAGAAGACTAGACTTTGCAGCATCCACATAAGATAATCTGGTAGAAATGGCAGAATGTTCTGACATGCTTGCTTATCCTTTGCTCAAAATGAGTCAAGTGATATGCTTTTTTTTTGGTCACAGTCAAGGTAGATTTGGAGGTAGGGACAGTAGTATTCAATGACTGGATTACATAGTTCATTGAAAAACCCACAAGTATGTTGTCATTGTCAGAACAAAACCTTGGAACTCCATTTTTATCAGTTCAGTTTTTTTTGTTTTTTTTTTAATAATTTGAAAATGTCAGCTACCCTTTATGAATGTCTCAATATAAATTGTGCAGAATCAGCTAGAATTACATCTATTTAAAATTAACTTACATTGTCACTTAAAATTTAATTTTTCTGAGGCTTTGTTCAAAAAACTGTATGTGTAAAAGACCAAATCTTTCCATCCTTTCCAGCTATTAACAAAGCAGTTATCTACACTACACTGTCTACACTATCAGCAGCAGAAGAGAACGGAGAAGGTACCCTGATTCATATTTATCCAGAGCAGGAAGGTGTTGCGTCTCCTGCCTGTGTCCCCCTGCTGTGTCTTCCTGCTTCTGCTGATGTTAGTACTATAAGTATTTATCATATCCAGGGAAGGGAGGAGGTGAGATGAGGCTGCGTTCAGAAGCATTTCCTGTTAGCTGATGAGCCCTAAGGAAAAGGTTACGGCTCCCCAGGTGACCCCAACACAGGTGTTTATCTAGCAGCTCGGACTCAAATACATATCTGCTTCAACAGACCATTCCTCTCATTAACCCCTCGAAAGGAATAATGTATCATTTTCAGCTTTGTCTTTGTATACCCATGGCATATGGTCAAATACTACAGACAATTATTACATTATGTTTTCCAACACAGAAAAAGAACAAAACACTTTCAAAAAGATTATGTTTCACAGAAGTTACTGATAAACAAGTTAAATCACCATACTAGCCAATGTTAGCTGACACTGTAGAATTAGTAGTAGTGGAGTTAGCAGTCGTTCAAGGAAATGTGGTGGTGCTTCACGTGAATTGGATGAAGCAGGTGCTAACCTTCTCTCTCCAATTGATAAATAGTAAAAAAAAAAAAAAGTAAAAAAAAAAATGGAAAGCAGAGCAATAAATATGCTCTCCACATTTGGCTGTGCTATCTTTATTTATTCTAATAGAAGGAGAATATTGTAATATTCTGCTTTGTTTGTATTTAATATGGTCATCTCTCTATCCTGTAAGTGTACTGTGTTTATATGCACCACTAAACCTGGCGAAGGATTGTATAAACGGAAATTACTGATAGCTCTGTCAGCTGAATTGCATAGAACTCTATCTTTACAGGCTCTTAACTTGTCTTTTTCACTGACATCTCTCTTCCATTCCATTTAATGGACCAGTTTAAACTAGATGTCCAGGAAAGTGGGCAAATGACGAAGTCTGTTTTCACAGGAAATGCCGACTGATCTGATACAGTGCACCGAGCTCCCATATGCGGCAATGACGCTCGTGACCTCTGTTAATAAAAATGTTAACACATAGATGGTTTTATGGCCCTTTGGGACCTGAAAGAACAGCTAGATCACACGTTACAAACGGATCTTGTATGCATGACCTTTCCTACTGGAACATTAATCCATCCTTAACATAAAGGATGATGTAAACCAATTGTAAATAAATGAATAAATTAAGAAAAAAAAACAAGCTAGAAAGATTCAAGGATTCTTTTCACTGACATAATGAAATGCCAGAGGCCATTAATGTTTGCCTATAATGTCTGTCTATTATGTACATGAAAGATTTTTGAAGATGAGTATGCACACTCCCTGGCTAATCAACAGATTTCTACTGCATTACTGATGAATTGATGGAAATGAGGGAGAAATGAGTGTTGCTGTAATTAAGAGTAATGCATTACATGATTAGTCTGAGTCAAAGTCAATTAACAGTTTGTGACAGTACCTCTCTGTACAAATCATTACTTTAAGCTAGATAAACTACATATATCTGCCCCTTCCTTCCTTTGTCCCAGACAGGTATTCTGTGGGAATGTATAAATGTGAGCAGTATATTTAGGGGTAAGAGACAATAACCTTGTTGTCTGGAAATTGGAGCAATCACATGGGACAATAAATCAGACTAGTTATGGCTGGGAAATAAAACACAGACCAAACAATTATAGATAATATTGCAAGAATGAAATACTGTTTGCCCCATTGTAAGAAATAGAAAGGGCAAGACAAACTCAACTACTGAAACTGATGCTACATTTGTGTCCTCACATACAAAAAAATTAACACAAAGAGGTGGCAACTGTAGTTCAGAACTATGTCAAATGACAATCATAGCTGGGTCAACATCATTATCTGAAACGTTGTGGCTTAAACCACACTGAATCAGAGTTCAGGAGTCAAAAGTTACTGAGTGACTTCTGAATAAAGATGCTCTAAGCTGTAGACTGAGCCTGTGCTTTTACAATTTAGCGGTGTACACTTCAATATATCACTTTTTTAATAACACAACTTAACACAGAATAGTAGCTACTGAATCATTTAAATCAATAAGATTAAATTCCATTAATGGCTCCATCTCTTGGCCCATATTTTATGCAGATTTTTTTCTGAGAAACGAACAGTATTCCCACCACCAGTCCAGTGGTGGCAGTAATACGCTGAAAAGTCGTCAACAGCCATAAAAAGAAGAAGAGGAAGAAGAAGAAGAAGCATGTAGCATGACTGCTGTGTGACAATCTGGTCATACGTGAACACACCAGAGCACACAGTGTGAACAGCACGAAATACTTCCTCTGCATTTAACCCATTCACCAAGTGAATCAGTGGGCAGCTACGAACACAGTTATTTATAACAAAATTGTCTGTTTATTTAGTATTAGTAAGCTGTGGGGTAGAGAGAGTTATTTCCATGTTTCATTTGTGTACGAGTCTGTACGCTGCTAATGCTATCCACTAATGCTAACTTTTTTAAACAATAAAGTTTTCTGATTCTGATTATTTATTTACCTTTACATTTTCTTTACGGGTAATGCATTAAACTGAGTTGAGTTAAACTGAGTTAATGAAGTGTAATGAAGTGTTTTGTGAGCATATTTGGGGGCATAATTAAGATTTACACTATAAAAATAGGCATTTTATTTTACCAATACAACACGTTTTTTCTTTTTTTACACGGGTGCTCTTGGAACGTAACTCCTGCAAAAAGTGGGGGATTGCTGTATAGTTCAACCATCCCAAAATAAATACTGGCTTATCACACTGATTTATCATTGCGTTTTAGCCGGACCTTCAGTGCTTATGAAGAAGGAGTTCCTCTATAGAGTCTATCTAACACACATTTAAAAACAGCTTATGAACAGGGATGGGTAAGTATTTTAAAAGTATTCTCCTAAAAATAAAAAAGTACATGTGTTCTTAATATTATCTTGTGTAGACTGAAACATAATTTTACAATAAGTCTCTAAAATATTTGTATTCCATTAAATCCTAACGTAGCCTATAAAAGCACATGCAAATGCATATACCTTCTTGTAGAACAAGAAGCAGAGTAACTCACCCCTGCCCTCCTCCTTTATTTTCTGCAGGTGTTCTGAGTAGTTGACTGGTCGGCCATCCTCCTCAAATACGAGGTCCTCCGTGGTTATGTTCGTTTTTTGTTTCAGCTCACTGTACAGGCCCTCCACAGCAAAGTAGCACTCGCGCCCACCCATCTTGCTGTCACCGAACATCAGCAGGACATGCTGGTTCCAGCCGAAGTGCCTGCAGATGTTCAGGGCGAACTCGCCAAGTTTCTTGTGAGTGGGGCCCGTGTTGGTGATGGAGGTGTAAGCGTCAGAGCGGTCATAAAAGCCCACTGCCGGTGCCCCTGCCGTGATCATGGGGAGACCCCAGTGGGTGGTAAAAAGGCCTACGGGGGAGGAAGTGTAGTCACAGCCCGGCCCGATGAAGGCCCATGGCTCGTAGGTAAACTTCAGGTCTACAGCCATAAGCGGGGCAATGGATTCACAGCAGATTCCATCCTTATTCTCACTGCTCTCAAAAACATACCGTAGTTTGTAGCCACGCAGGAGGGATGGGTTGGAGTTGACCAAAGCAATGGCCCGCTCCATTGCAGGGCCCACACGAGGCCAGGCCCAGGGGTAGGAGGTATTATACCTGGGCAAAATGATGGCCAGTGTGATGTTTTCATATCTGTGGTTGTGTTGTTTCTGGACCTCGCGGGTGTGAAAGGATCTTGTACGGGTGTAGCTGAGAGGACAGCAAAGCAGGAGCAGCAGTAGGGCCAGGGAGAGCTTGCCTCCCCCTAAACAGTACAGCAGCAGTCTCATAGCACCACACTTCACTGTCCCAACAGTCCGAAAAACTGTAGACACACACACATACACACACAAACAAACAAACAAATGTACATCAATCTTTAAAGAACCATCAGTTGAAAGACTCTTTGGAAAACCTAAAGAAGTGGCATCACTCCAAAATGGCATACTCTTTCATGTGCATGGATACAGGCAGAAAACATGCCACATGTAGAAGCTGCAGTCATTTTATGCAAAAACACACAAATGACAAAATGAAAATTTTGATACACTTTATTCATAAAAACCTAGCACATTATCGACAGATGTTCAAATTTTTAATTCTAACTATCTAATGCAACTCTAGTGTTGGGGTTGGGTTTAGGTAAAAACTACAATGAATGAACATTCAAATGAATATGTACTAAAAATAACACTGAACTACCCACTTTAACTTCCAATGTGAATCCATTTCTTTTGAATCCCTTTTTGACATTACTTCACAAAATTGATTGCACTTGATTTAGAGAACAATGTCTCACAGCATGAGGCCACAACATTGAAATTACTGACAGGTGAAGTGAATAACATTGATTATATTGCTACACTGGGACCTGTCAAAGGGTGAGATATATGAAACAGCCGACAGGTCTTGAAGTCGATGTGCTAGTAACAGGAAAAATGGGCAAATGTAAGGATCTGGAAAACTTTGTCTGGTTGGTTCCATATTTACGATCAGAGCATCGTAAATATGGAAACATATGGGGTGTTCCTAATACGTTCCTTGTATTATGTACCTACCAAAATTGGTACAAGGCAGGAAAACCAGTGAAAAGGTAACAATGTCACAGGTCCCCAAGGCTTACTAATGTACATTAGTAAGGGGAGTAAAGGCTAGCCTATCTGGTCTGGACCCAACAGAAGAGCTACTGTAGCACAAATTGCTGAAAAGGTTAATGCTGGCTACAGGCTTGTTGTATATGGGGCTGTGTAGTGGTGTATGGGGCTGTGTTTGGTCAGAGTGCCCATGCTGACTTTTAGAAGGAGCAGGTGAGCATCAGTACTGGACTAAGAAGCAATGGAAGAAGGTGGCCTGTTCTAGTGGCTCACATTTTTTAGGTTTAAGTGCTTTACCTGCCTGAGGAAAAGATACACTACACAACAACATACACTATGGAAAAAAGGCAGCCCGCCAGAGCTTCCTTCTTTAAAAGCATAATGTGCACAGACACACTGCAAAACTCATTAAGAAGTTGTTTGAGGAACACGACAAAATTTTCATGTTCAAAGTGTGGACTTGGACGCAAATTTCCCAAATCTCAGTCCAAACAAGCATCTGTGGGATATGCTGGACAAACTAATCTCACCAATGGAGGCCCCATCTTGCAACTTACAGAACTTGAAGGATACGTCGCTATCACATTCAGAGGTCTTATTAGGTCAATTCTTTGACAATTTAGAGCCGCTTCTGCAGGACGATGGGGACCAACGCAATATTAGGCAGGTGGTTACAGTTATGGCTGATTGGTGTATATGTATTCTGTATCAATTGGGTTTTTGTAGACAATATAGTGTTTTACAATTCAGGGTTTGTGTGCAGAGACGTATCTTAGATGAGTGGTTTTAGCTATTAGACATGTATACAGTCCCAACAGTGCATTTACTCAAAGTATACTTGTAATATTCACTTATTACTCAAAATAAAAATGAACATCTGAGGATACTTAAAGTAACACCAACTTAGCACATGTAAATATCACCTTGGAAACTAACGATTTCTTTTTTGTATTGATCCCAGATGTATCTGCTTCTTTGTGTTATTAACATTCAAAATTAACAATAAGATGGCACTAACAACAAGCTCTTTGAAAACATTGCTCCAGGAGAATCCTTACTGAGTTCAGCCAACAAAAACAAGCGTCTGGAGTTTGACAAATGTCTTTCAAATTTTGAGTGGAACCTGGTGCATTAGCCAGATTAGACTAAAATAGAACTGTTGCCAATCTTCATCACTGGTACATGCAGTAGAAAAAGAGGGACACATAAAAGCACTTCACAGCAACCATCAAATGCAAAGATAGATCCTGGCTTTTCGGTAGCTGTTCTCAGTTACTTGTGATTTTACATTTATATTTATATTTACATTTACAAAAGCAAAAGGAAAAAGAGAAGTCAGGATTCCTCCTGACAAATTCAGGCAAGTGTCAGGATTTTTAAGATAAAATCTCAGTTTGACTGCAAATGCACTGGCAGAGCAACAAGACATCTCAAACACAAACACAGAAACAGCTGTGAAAACAAAATCATTGCTTTTAAAAATGACCAAGCCCCATCAGGCTCAAAATAAGGGATTACATGAGGACAAAATTCCACGGACACCAAGGATCTTGATAGATCTTGAAGGATCTTAAATATGGAAACTTTCTGATCAAGAAATTCATGAATTTAACACAATTTAACAATTTAATTAATTTGCAGCCATGAATTTTAAACTCACAATGAAAGCTAACAACACCAGTTATTTCAGAGAATCGTTTCATGAACAAATGATGGACGTGCTGTCTGGAATAAATGAAAGACGGACTCGCATCAACAACTTATTTCCTACAGAACACACATGGAAATTAGTTTTTATATTAAACGAAATTATTCCTACAAACATGCAATTTCAAAACTGAAATGAAATATTCATAAACAATCACATATACATTAAACCAAATTCTACTGCAAGCTGCAGAAAATAACAAAACTTAATGAAATACATATGGACGTGTTCTAAGCGGAAGAACTTTTCTTGATACGCTTGCTCCTTTTTCTCTAACACAAAGGCACTTATCTCACTACTGTTTCCATCATCTTTTCTCTGAAGCATTTAGCCATCAGGCAGCAATCCAATTACAGTGTACTCACCACAAACTGGCGTGGGCAGCGCTGATGAGGGTGTACAGAGTGCATTACAGCTGCTGACTAACTCTCCAACCGTCTAATGCTTTCTGTCCTCTGTCCAGGTGTCCTCGCACAGCGCCTAGACCAGCCGTCCTTTACACAAATCAGATTACCTTGGAAAACGCACTGTGTTCTCCTCACGCCGAGCTGCGCTCTGTGCAGCTACCACGAGTGATAATGCCTCTCAGCTGCTGCTGTTACTGCTGTTACTGCTGTCGGAGAGGGAGGGGGAGAGAGAGAGAATGTGAGTGAGTGAATGAGTGAGTGAATCAGTCTAATCAGTACAGGCAAATGATTCTGGATGGACAGAAGTACATGCAGACATAAAGGGGTAAGCCTAAAGAAAAAGAGGCACCAAGATAAGAATGAAGTAGAAACTCTCACTTGTAGCATTCCAAAGTGCCATAAAGAACAAAGCAAAGAGTATTTCTTTGGCAGCATGAACCCATTCATAAATAGGATCCTAAAATCTCCTATATGAAGGAATGGTCCAAGATTCAATGGAGTGTTCCAAAGGTCCAGTCGTAATGAGTTAGAAAAAACTGCTGCATTTGAGTTGCCCAGCAGAGAGAACCTTGCCCTGATGTATAAACGCAGCTTCCCTTTTGGTTGTAGTCGTGGATCACAGGGCTACAACGCCTTCAAGCTGAAGAATCCACACTAAACATCAGCCTTGAGGCAGACTGAGCAGAGGATGGCTGAGTAATGCTGTATGGCTGTTGGCTGTAAGTCAAAAGTGCCTTTTCCTTTTACCGGAGGATGAGAGGGAGGGAGAGAGGGAAGAGGCAGCAAAAGATAATATTCTTAAATAGAAAAGTTAATTAAGTGATTCTGGTTGAGTTTATTTGAGAAATTCAGTAAAAGGTCCTTTAGGCCGTGCTATAGATGAGTTGCTTTTGGAACAATCATTTGAACACTTCTTTAGGCAATAGCACAGAACATGTCTGAAAGTGTGTGACGGTTCTTCTCATGAACATGCCCCCCCCCCATGCTGTTTGGCAAGCCACTTAATATGCCGTTTACAAATCAATATAGTAGGAAGCAATGAGCCATAAAGCCATTAGTTTGTGAGAGGAGTTCTAGTGTAGGGTCAGCTCTAAATCTCTCTGGCTGCTGAACTGGCTTTGACCTGAGCTCATATCTCTGCCCAGACCAAGAGGCGCCCTCTTAACCTGCCCTCAACACTGCCCCCTCAGCTCCCCTCATCTTTATCCATTCCACTCCACATACACAAACATTCAAAAACTCAGTGTCACTCCTTAAACATGTGAAATGTGTGTTATTAATAATGTGAAACCAGTTTCGTTGCACAAAGATTCAAAGGTTTAAAGATGAAAAGAGAGAATCTGAAGTTCCATTAAAACAAATGAGGAACCTTGATATTATGTAAAGGTTCTTGACCAATCTAATGGTTCCTCTAAAATCCTTTAAAGTATGTGGAGGTTCTTTCTGAAAGTTCTTCAACTAGGCCTATTTTATCTGCTAAAAAGTTATTTTAAGAACTGTCCACTGAAATGTCTTTTACGACTATCTAACCGTTTCTGGCATCCTTATAATTAAGAGTGTATTGAAGTGTCAAATCATTTGAAAGGAGCTGTAAAATGTATTTTTGATATGTCTAGAACAAACAGAGTTACAGTTGATTCGGCAATGACTGCATTAGGAGTTATTTTACCAGAACAGTAAGTTCTGTCAACAAAACACTGTTATAAAAGAGCAATACAATGTATTATTTATCAAACAGCAACCCATAATTTCTACAATAATACTGAATTAAACATTTAAACATCTGTATGTAAAATAACCAATGTTATCCAATTTTGTAATGTACTGCACTTCTACATTGTAGTCCTTCACATAAACTAGTATGTCAGGTCATTGTAGAAAGTTTCTCTTTCCACTACCATCTTAACCACCACGATGATTGCTCAACAAAAATAGCCCATTTGTTTGTGTGTGTGTGTGTGGGTGTGTGTGTGTGTGTATTCTTCATTTGATCATTCCTGTCAGCCCTGCAGAGAGAGTGGCACAGGCAGAAGGATAGGGTTACCAAAACAGGATGCAACACAATAGTGCCCCACTCCCTACTCTTTCAATTTGTCTTACCTTTCCATCAGTTTTTCTGGGCAGACCGTAGTCATTCAGCCAATACCCTCTTTGGAGATTTAAGAAAGCCTATTGTCATGTATAAAGTACCCCAATTAAAATAATACATGAAGACCCCAACCGTGCTGTTGTGCCAAACAAGGCTGAAAGAAACAAGAAGTGCTAAAAATGTGTGTGTACACTGATACAAAACATATTCCTCTTTAATCACCAACCTCTCTCATTTTTCAGAGTGTGACATATAATTAACCACAACTCTCCATCTCCATCTCAACAGGAAAAGCCTCCTTAGTGGGCAGCTCCAAGGAGGCTCTCTCAAGAGACCTGCAGGACCGGAGGCTATGTCAGCAACCCATGTCTGGCCCTGCACACTTCATTCCTTAGAAGCCTGGAAATCTTTGGTCCTTTAGACTGATGTCATAAAAAACACATTTGGTTCACAGAGGAACCTCTAAATGGATGGGTCTACAAAGAACAAGTTTTGTAGATGAGCAAGCCCATCATTGTGTATAGAACGCAATCATTGTGTATAGAACGAAAGAAGCATTTGAATGTTTAAATGGTTATTTGCCTGACATAATTGTTTTGCTCTATAATGGAAAATGGTTATAATAGTAACAAAAAGGGTTCTATTACTGTCATTAGCCAAAGACCTCTTTTTGTGTACAAAGGTTCTATATTAATTAAAGACTTTTCTTGCAACTACATGTCTGTAAGAAAAAGTAAGAATCATTTAACCCTCCTGTTATGTTGCTGGTCAAATTGACCCATTTTAAAAATCTAAAAAACATAGTTAAAAGCATTTTTTCAGTATGAAACTTCTTGTGCTTGGCTTAATAAGGATCATGAACATATAAAATGAAAATGGTTCATCTCACATATGTGTAACACCCCCCCCCCTGCATGTTTATATTACATAGATGCTGTTCGGGTCAATTTGATCCGGGCAGTCAAAGTGGAGGTTAAAGAAATGTAAAATACTATTTGTTTCTTTGCAACTGCGTGATTTATTTCACCCCAGTCACACACACATGCACACACACGCACACACATGTACACGCACGCACACACACACATACTGTACATACACACGCACACCAAGCGAATGACTTCACGCTGCCCACTGGTCATCTTTTACAACATGGTTGATGTATCAGCCTACAACGCATTTGTTATTTGGACGGAGATCTTTCCTAAGTGGAACGAGTCAAAGCTGTACAAGAGGCGCCTCTTCCTTGAGGAGCTGGGGAAGGCACTTGTGGTACCGCATATACAATGAAAGCAGCACATGCCAAGAACCCCAGCTACTGCAGCTACAGCGAGGGAGATCCAGGAAGGGACTTCACCTTGTACACCAGTGCATGAGGTGTGTGTGCGTGTGTGTGTGTGTGTGTGTGTGTGTGTGTGTCTGTGTGTGTGTGTGTGTGTGTGTGTGTGTGTGTGTGTGTGTGTG